>JAQIXJ010002280.1:0-16415 GCA_034700185.1 Phthiracarus laevigatus | reverse complement strand
TTTGGATGTAACAGTTGAATAGAGCGTTCTCTACACTATTATCGGTGAAATAGTTGAATAGAGCGGAAAACAACAGCAAACAAAAATATGGTTACACACAACTGGTGAATAGCGTGTTCGTAAATGAGAATATCTTAGCGATTGTGTGTTGGTTTTTCGACTGTGGATCGACATGTGTGAGCACACTGTGGCGCAATGTGAATCAAACCATCGATGGTATCCAACCAGTGATGTAAACGTAAGCCCAACCTTCTAATCGACTGCTATGTATGTAATTGTTTGCCCATAAGTCAGCTGTTATGTGATGTGCTTTACTGTTGTTGTGCTGTGATGGTGCCATTGCTATGCCATCACATCGTATCTATGATGCTGTTGTCATACAGCTGTGCATCAAATAACGGCTATTATAAACATAAATAACGGTTATCAATGCATTTTTTAAAGCGAAATACTGGTGTGATTTTGTTAGTACTGCACGTATTTTAAAGAAGATTTCAATAATTATATTATTGCCGTTAATTTCTTAATTGGGAAATTCGATTCAATATGTTGTTTTATATTTTTATGATCATATTATTATAATTATTATTTCTATTATGCGGTATATATATATTAAATGTATATAAAACTGTATATAAAACTATTGACGTTATTTATTTTCTAACCAATATTTACCATGTTATCGGATAATGTCAGATTGTATATCTTATTTTATTTAAAATAATTTTGCGTTATTACATCTAAAGTGCAATTTAATTGATAGTGATTTGTGTGATAAGTTTAATAATAGAAATATCGAAACAAATATTATCGAAAACAAACGTAAATATCATTTTTACAACAAATTTACGACAAATAAAGTTGTTTTGAAATTATTAAGTACTTATTATATTAATAGTAAACGTTTCGCAAACATAAACTGTAAATATAACTCAAATTTCGATTCAAACAAATTCAAATGTGTTTGGCCTCAATGTGGAGAGAGATTCAAATTTAAATTATTAATAAACTGATTATTTCATATTAGATTTCTAATCTAATTTATTAATAGTGTGATCGTTACGTAATAGTGAAAAGGAGTTAAAACTATTTGTCTTTTATTTTATGATATTTCTCAGTGAATTATAATAATCTCTTTTTGGCACAATCTATAAAGTTTATTTTGGTAGTTTGGTTTAAAACAAAGCCCATTTTAGTGAAATATCGGGTGTTTTTGCAAAACCTTTCATTTTTAAATAGATCTCTATTGTGGTCTACCAATAATTTTAAGATAATCCGCTGTATTGTATGAGATTAAAACTTAAGGTAATGTTGTAAATGACAGATCTGTAAACACATTCTTCTGTTAAAAGTTTTGTGGTAAGCTTTGAAAATATGGATCTATTGGCTCCGCCGTTACTATTATTGCACTGTAAATTTCTGTTTACGAACACTTCTATAAAAAGTCTTATCATGGCTTACAAATGAATAATTTAAAAATGAATTTATGATAATAAAAAACAAACAATTGTTCGAACTGTTCCATAAGTTTCAACAATGTGAGTCAATCGCGCGATTTGCAGTAAAAAGAACAAAAATGTTGTTCGATTTCCCGGACACCCTCTATGGTAAGCGATTTAAAGAAATGAAAATGTTTTAATTCCCGCGAAGAGGATCCGTCACACTCGTAAAGCATAAAATAAATAGTGTTGTCAAAGCGCATAGCGCAAGTGGGTATTTCTAGTATTTTATTAAATCAATGCGATATCAGATTATGTTACACGAAACCAACAATTAATTATAGTGTAAATATTCAATTAAAATATTGAAGTCATCGGAGTTTTTCGAAAATTTTTATTTAATTATGAAAGACATTTAAGTTACACACACAGCACATTAGACTTGTAGCTACATCTCGACAAAGACTGAATTACATAGGCATAGCAACTCATATATAAACCCTTGAATTCTAAATACACAATACAGTATAAGTTATTCAAAACAATTACTTATTTATAATTTCATTTACTTTAAATACAAAATCCTAAAATACATGACTACAATATTGTTTGAAAAATTTGTTTCTAAACAATATTTAGAAAAAGATATTTAATTTTTTGACTTTTTTAATCATTTAAATATTTTCCCAGCTATTATTATTAAATGATTAATAAAGTATTTGACAGATACTACAGTTTAATTTTTTGTGTGCATTTATTAATTTAAATTATATACAAATTTTAGCTTAAAATTGTATAATAATAAATTAGGTTTATGATTTTTAAGCAATTAAAATTCAACTAATCTATAATTTTTGCGATAATTATTGGTATAAAGTCCATTTTTACCAGTAAGTAATTACTTGTTAAAAACCCTATTTGTTTTATTATTCACCAAAATATCAAAAATGAATTACATAATGAAGTTAATTATAATGTTTTTCCATTATTTTTATCGAGTGTTTTTGTCAATAATAATCATGAATACTTTAAATCTAAAACACTATTCTCTATTATTTAATCCTACATTTAAATTCATTTCACTTCATATAACAATAGATTTTAATTCTCATATAATTATTGAGTTTTCTTTTTTTGCCAAATGGTTAAAAGTTGTGAATAAATTTTATTATGTTTTATATGATGGTAATAAATCGTTTAATGTCAATAAATGTTTTGAAATACTTAAGCTCGAAACAATAATTTTAATAAAATCAAAAACAATTATAATTGGTTAATAATAAAATTCTATAAATTTAACAATTGATTAAGCTTATTTTTATTATATTTTAATAATCAAGTTATTCCATCTGATGTTTGAATTATAAACTAACGTTAATCGAATTGAACTTATGTCAAACATATGTGTTTGGCCTCTTAATCATCAATTTTTGTAAAATGTGGCAAAAATTCAAAAAATTTATTGAACTCAAGATTGAAGTCAATCGATGATTAAGATGCGAAACTCAAACTTGTCAGACATGAGTAGGCAGTACGGCGGTATACCCCTGGACCAATCAGGATCAAGTATGCCTATTACGTCAAAAATTATTATCCAATCAGAATGAAAGGAAGGGTAGGAGTAATCTTAGGGTAGAACTTGGAGATGAGATATGAAAAGTCATGAATGAGTATAGGCAACAGTTATGAGGATGTTTTTTGTTGTTGGTATTAACGGTTGCCAGCAGTATATGAAACTCGGCCTTCCGTTTTGGAATCAGATTTCATCATTTGCCTTTTTTACCAACTTTTCTTTAGTTTTTTATTTTAATTATTAACAAAGGCAACGGTAGCCAGGAGAGCTTGAAACTCGCTTCCGAATACATTTATCTTTACTATTTGATATTTATTAAAACAAAGTAATTTTAATTTTTCTTTATTATTCAAAAAATTAATTACTTGTTTGCTGACACTTTTTCTGCCAAACATATTCCCTATTATTTCTAAAGATTGATAAATACGTTCTTTACATTTCAAACCAGAATCAATATTTAAATAAATTTTTTGATATTTTTGCTTGATACATGTACTCAATAAATAAATAATTTTTGATAATAAATTTTGAAATTTTTTATCATCAATATATTTACAAGTTTTTAAAATTAATAAATAATGAATATTATTTTCATCAATATAAAATTTAAGAGAACTAAATAAAAAATAGTTACTTTCCTGAATTGACTTTGTCATTACTGTTCAAAGACACTTGATCAACTGAAATTTAAAACTTTTATTTTTCCTTATATATCATAAAGATTCATGAATATAATTTTCTTTTTAAAGGAATATTAAAAGTAGTTTGTCCTTGAGCAAAAGGACATTTAGGAGAAAGAAGTAAATGCGAATCATTTACATCAGTGAATTCATTATCAGAATTTAAATCAAATAATTTTATAATACATAAAGCACAAACTATTATATCTAGTTCTCCAAAACAATAAAATCCATTTTTGGCTAATTTTCAATAATTTTTAAACTTACTAATCCAGGTGTAACTCATAAAAGACTTCATTCTTTTTGATTCGTATTTCATAACTAAATTTGTTAAATATTTCCAGTTATAATGTTCCCATATAAGATTGTTTGTTACATTTTGTAGAGAACCGTTATAATTAAAACGCATTTTGAAAATGATTTTATTTTAAATAAATGAACAGTTATGAAGTTTTTTTGGTTTTTAATAGTATAAATGGTTGCCAGCAGCAAATGTGACTCGGTATCATGTTATTAAGGTATCAGATAACATCATATGCCATATACTAATAAATTTTTATAGTTTTATTGCCATCTTTCTTATGTACATATGGCATATTAATAGCCATTTTTTTAAAGCAAGAATAATAACAATAGCTTTAAAAATAGTTATAATTATGTAGTTTATGATTAATAATACTATATACATTATTTACACTAGCAATTAGTTCAATATCAAAATAAGTATTTAAAATTCTTCTTTGTTATCATCAAACTCAAGCATACTCTCCATTATATCACCGATACAAGTTAAAAAGTTAGTGTATTGTTCATCAGTTAATAGAATTTGGCATATAACATATTTTTTGTTACAAACGGTTTCCAAATATATACAATCATTAAATTTTGATAACTGTATATAATGATTTTTTCTAAGTTTCATTTTAAAATTTTCAATGCCTTGTATTCTAATTGGGAGTTGGACTGATCCGATGGATGTAGCAGTGCCGTAGGCAGTGTCGACTTTGAGTCTTTTGAAAGAATTAATCTTTGCTCTAATTTCGACTGCTAGAGATTGATCCATGAAGTAAATCGTTGATCCTTTGTCAACAATTGCGCGATAGGTTTTACCGCTAATTTGTACATTAACATGTGGAAACTCCTCTATAGAGTTTGAAGAAGACATGCTTGTGCATGCGCTAACGCTGTTTTCCTCTTTGGTGTCACCCTTCTCCCCGCTCTTAACATCAGATTTATTTGGGCATTGGCTATGCCAATGCGTTTGATTAGGGATACCCTTAGCTAAACATATTTTGCATGCGGTTTTGGGAGTTTAACTTGCTTTATAATTAGCTTTTGCTTTAGGCTCTGGCACATTATTATATTAAGAAGTGCTTACTTTATCGCAATGTTCGATTGAACAATGCGCCGATGGCTTCTTTGTTGGTGGTTGTGATGTCTTTGGCTTTGATAACACGTGGTCTTCTTCGATACGTGTGGCGATGCCTAACCATTGTTGAGTTGTGGTGATGTTCGCTGCAATTATTAATGCCCGATAGTGTGTAGGAAGTCCTTCACTCAATGAGTCGATTCGGTGTTTGGGTTCCAAACCAACTTCATCTAGAAGAGCCATTTTTGCGTCATGGTAATCGCGTATACTTTGTCCATGACGTAATCGTTAATTGTTTGCTCTATTAGCGGTTGCGTTGGTTGAACATCGAATCGAGCAATCAGTTCTTTCATCGCTTCTTTGAATGTCGTACATGTTGGCAGAAAGCGCTTCGCGTAGAATGTAAGTGCTGGACCCCTGAGGTATTGAGCGAGAGCTTCCACTTTGTCTTCCGATTTTTTTTATGGCTATCGATGCGACTAATAGCCAGTCTTTGATTGGTGTCGATTCGGATGATCCGTCAAACTTCTCGATCTTCATAGGCGTTGCCATATCTTCAGCGAATAATTGTTTATGGAGTTTTGATAATCTCTTCTTAATGTTTTTCCGCTGACATGCTGATAGCAAACTCTGATCTAATGGATGTGAAGAAGAAGGTGTGACCAAAGGTACGCAATATTTTTTGCCACTTCTCGTTGGCATATGATGACCAATTCTTCAGTGTTGTGAGATTCTCCCCGTTTTTTGACCAAAAATTACACGTTAAAATTTGATGAAATCGCGAGATTCTACACCGACTGCGCCACTTGATATGAGCTGCTGGATGTGTGTCACTGATATTGTGTGTGTGTGTCCTTTGAGGTGAGTGTGGACTGCGATGACAGCGTGAGAGGTATTACCGATTGTTGTGTAGACTTTGATTGAATTTGTGATACTCGAGTACAGCGTGTACTTGTCGTCTATTGATGAAGTGATGCTACCAATGAGTTGCTATCGTTGCTACCAGTGATGCTCATATACTATTGATTCTATTAGTTCCAGAAGAATGAAATCTTCGTTGATGATGTCGTTGACAATTGATTAAGAGTGAGGTCAATGACAGAACGTGGAACGTGGAAAGTAAGACTTATAATCACTACTGTATAAAACACATTATAAAATAATGCACAAAAGCATTCAATTTTAAACACAACTTTTTTATACAAAATCAGAATATTAAGTGATTATTTTACATTGAATATTGAATAGATAAAGCAATGAGTTATTAACAAAACGTTTACATTGAGTTGTAAACATTGAACTATGAGTAATAACAAAGTGTTTGAGTTAATAATAAATAAGTCATTGAAGAGTAAATGTATTGAAGTGTATTGAAAACGAGTAAAGATGTGAACGGTGTGCTCATAGCCCCATATCAATAATAAATATTTCTTATATCTGCAGTTATGAATCAACTTGAAAATCTTACCATTTTTGAAGAATCAACGAGACAAAAACGGTAGCAGATATTATGGATTACTTTAAGTTCCCAAAGTACGTTACACAATTGGATATCAACAAAGTCTTAAAACAATACTGAAAGAATGTGGTTTTTCTGCATCTGAAGTTACTCCTACAGATAATCGAACACAATATATCGAAATTATAGCTGATAAATCATTTACAAATAGAATAAATAAGTTCTTAAATGTAATTAATACCAGTTTAAAGGATAACCAAAAAAATATCAAACAATTTGACGATTATTCGCGATGAGAAAAAAAATCAACACCAAAATAAGACCCGCTCTGATGAATCACCTAATATTTCAAGTGGGAATCATTTAATATCTACTAAAGTACAAACCATAAATATTCCACTACTGTTGAATCAATTACCACTCCAAAGGTCGGAATATTTAAATAAAAGCGACAAAGTTTTTGGAACAGCATTTTATTCCATTACATCTTCAATAAAACCAAAACAACAGAAGATTCTTTTCAAAAACTGTTGCGTCAATATTAAAGTAACTCCTGATAAACTGTTAAATAATTGAAGCAAGAATAAAAAGAGTGTAAAATTTGTTCTTTTTGAAATTTTAAACGCATATTCGTTGCGATATTCTTGAGACATCTGGTTACCTCTTGTCATATTCAACTATCGAATGAATGATTCAAAAGTCCTAAGTTAAAAAAGGAAGAAACTAAGTATTACGTCACAACAATTGAAATTAAGGAACTCAACCTTTTGGCTAGAGGTCGTGCACCATCGAAAAGATCAGTCCTCACAAGATGTATTAACAATTTAAATAAAAAATACGCTTACAGAATCAAAATCAGTTAAAAACAATCAAACAGCACCCCAATCCATACAATGTTTTGTCGAATTATAAAATAAAAATTCTTAAACTTAGAAAGAAAATGAATAATAAATAAAAGAGCTGTTGTATAAATCTATAGCTATTGTAATAAATTATTTATTTACCTCACCAAAATAAATTAAAAATGAGTTGGATGCATTAACCATTGATGTTATTCACCGTATTAAACTTGTTTCAGTTTCTATATCAACCAAAACAATTACGTATTATTAAAAGTGTCAATTACACAGTACTCAAAATTTCTAGTATGACGCATTTCATATTTTAATATGATAATCGTTGTTTTCATTTTCATCTTTAATGGATTCGTCTTCGAAATTTGTGTCATAATCGCCAGAGATGTCTGTTTGACTATCCTCATCTTCATATAATAACATATTCATCAGCTCACCATTTGATTTGATTGCTTCGATCAGGCATCCGTTTACATTTATTATTTTCGCAATCAATTATGATCTATTGTTCCGTCTGAGTTCCATACGTTTTCTTTTCATGGTTGTCACGCGTTTTACTATAGTTTCGTCATTTATTGTAAAATTATAACGTCATTCCGGACTAGTTAGCTTTTATAATGGTCTTTTAGCATTGACATTCTATTTATTAAAATGTAATTCACTTTTATCCAAATCACTATTAGACATTTTCAACTAGGGTTAGTTGTTATTAACTGAAATGATGATCCGTTTTAAATGCTTGTTAATTTATACTAATTAATACTGAAAAACGCGTGACTTGCGCAGTTATGTTAAACGTTACACCTATTTGATTAGTTGCTTCCTTACTGTCCATATTACTACATGTATTTTGTCATGTTCTGTGTAATTGTTCAAAACTACGTGACAACCATGAAAAGAAAATATATGGAGCTCACACGGATCAATAGATCAAAGTTGATGGCGAAAATGATAAAGGTAAACGGATGCCTGATCGAAGCAATCAAATCAAATGGTGAGCTGATGAATACAATATTTTATGAAGATGAGGATAGTCAAACAGACATCTATGACGATTATGACACAAATAACGAAGACGAATCCATTAAAGATGAAGAAGAAAACAACGATTATCATATAAACACGGTTAACCTTAACGGACTAGTTGGACTGAGCGATCACCTTAGCTACGACACAGAAAGCAACGTCAGCGAAGGTATAGAAGTCTAAGAAGAAAAAAACATCAAAAGTGAGAAAACGGTGGAAAATGGAACTCCTAAGAAAACCAATAAAGGTTAAAAGCTATGTATTTAAAAATAATAAAACCAAGAAATTAAATGAATTTAAATTTGAACAAAGGTCTACCATTCATTTATCGATTACATCTTTTCTTAAAGAATATTTGACAAACTTTCACAAGAAAACCAACTCAATAACTATAAATGCTACAAAATATATCATGTAGTTTTAAAAGTAGTTATATAACCGAACAAGAAGTAACGTTTAAAGAAAATGAGTAACATTGAAAGTGAACAGCGACAGTTAAGATTATACAAAGATTATGTAAAGTGGCTCAAGTTTATAATGAAGAAAGTGTCTGAAAGTACAATTCATTAGAAGATAAATACAATAAACTAAAATTAAATTATGAGTTAATGCTAAACAACTACGAAGAAAATGCCAAAGAACTGAAAGAAACGATTGAGGAGAAACAACTTTTAGTCAATTCAATGGGGATTCCCAAGTATTCCGTTGCAAAACTAGAGATCAAACAACAAAAATATTTGAATACAAAACTTCAACAAAATTTAATACATAGTAAAAAAGAACTTATCATGAAAGATGATAAAACTGAGGAAATTAGAAAGAAGTATGAAAAGCTACTTGGTGATAACATGGATTTAAAATTTAACTTAGCACAGAAGAATAAAGAATTTACGTAATCATCTGTACCAACCGTAACAACTAAGGACGAAGTGATACCAGTTATTATAATATTAAAAATCATTTTAATGATCCTCAATTTCTATTGAACCTAACAACAAATATCACAACAAAAGCTGTTCAAAATTTTTATATCGGTGAACTTAATCGATCTAAACGAGAACCAGTTACAATTTCAATTGCTGCTGTACTTTTGATTGGAGCCGCTGCTGGCGCCATTAGCGGTTACGCTACTGGTAAAGATAATAGTAGAGAAATTGAGAACAATCTAAGTCAACTAGAACTGGAACTCTCAAACTCAAACAACAAAATTGTCATGCTAGAGAAATCAATGATAAGTGTTCCGAACTTAATAGACGAAAAAACAAAACATTTAAACTCTAAGTTAACTACTATAATCGATACAATTAATAGCGTTCTGGAGGAAAGAGAAATATATTTTACAAGAATTATTAATTTTCTTACTGAGATTATTCAGTTTCAATCATTCTTATGGACATTTCAGAATATATATTTAATTAAAATAGAAGCCATTCAAAGTAAAATGAGTTTAATAATGGATTTAATGCAAGAATGAAAGATTATAATGTCAGAATTAAGACGAGGATACTTATCGATAAGATTAATAAAACAAAAAAAGCTAAACGATATAATCAACACTATAGAAACCAAATTTCCAAGTTAGTATGAATTGTTATTGAAACCATTCCTAAAAAACTAAATCATTTTTACAACATTCTATCATTACTTGAATCGTATGAATTAAGAAATCGGGACGGAATTTTACGATTGAATTTACGTATTCCACTTAAACAACCAATGACACAAAATATGTTTCAAATGATAACTGTCAATTATCTACCATTTCCTGTGGAAGA
Organism: Phthiracarus laevigatus; assembly: GCA_034700185.1. Lineage (NCBI taxonomy): Eukaryota > Metazoa > Arthropoda > Arachnida > Sarcoptiformes > Phthiracaridae > Phthiracarus > Phthiracarus laevigatus. The sequence continues at coordinate 6,240 of JAQIXJ010002280.1, read as the reverse complement.
AAATACTAAAATACTTAATCATCAATTAAAACACAGCAATAAATAATTATCATTTCAAGATTCAAAAGATGTTTAGTTAGTCAACAATGGTAATGGTTACCTAAGAAGACAAATAAATTTTAATAATATGAGATGTGAAAAATTAGGATTGAAACAAATATGTTTTAACAAGAAACTGTTAATCATCCTTATCCCTTTAATAAAGCTATTTTAGAATGGATTACACATAATATTCAACAATGGTGTAATTTTATCGATCGAGACAAAACCGAATATAAAAAAAATTAAAATAGGTATAAATTGGTATAGAATTCATCAACAGATCATAACAAGCTAATTAATCAAATGTGGTCTAAATGACATGAAAGAAGTCAACGTAGAGTCTTGGTCTTTCGTAATTGAAATATAATCAAAATGTGAAACCTTTTTTCCTTCAAATAAACAGAATAAATTGGTCAATTTTCAAACTTTAAAAAAGGTCGTTCCACTTTTCTACCAGCATAATTATGAAAGTTTGTTCGATAAACTCGATGAATATATTTCTGACAATGTTAGTTTTGCCTACTTCACTACAAGTATAGATGAAAAAAGTAATGAATAAAATGAAAATTTTTTTTAATAATAAACACATAACTAATATAACTGCAATAAATTATGGAAGAAATGAATGAATACAGAAGAAATAACATTATTTTATAAAGTTTTACGATAAATCAAACATATGAAATAACGGTTTGGACTATAATTAGCATATAGGAGTTTGTATTCAAAATCTGACTTCGATATTTGTTAAATTTGGTCTAAAGACATATTCCTCATTTCTTGGAATCTTCAGTTCCGGAAAAATAATAATAAGACTTGTTAGAGTAAAAGCTTATGGATCAACTTCCATGTTATTAAATTTAACAGTTAACCATGTCAATACGATGCAAGTTTGAAGAGGTTTTGTTATCGGGTGTTTAACGCTTATCCTTCTAACTCTGCTAACTCTCATTAATGTATAGTTGGTTCCGAAAAGTGGTAATCAGCAAACAAAAAGGAAGATTTCGATATCTTCCGAAAAGCAAAGATTTGCACTACGGATGGTCATTTAACGTCAGTCTGTTTTATGAAGCTAAACGAATAACTCACATTTCAATTAAATACGCATGCATTCGTGTACTATTAACATAGTTAAAAACAAACAAACTGTTCGAAGCTAAAATGAAAAATCATTTTTATTTATGGTACATAGCTAAGAAGTACGACAAAGTTGGTTTAACCTTTTCTAATCGCATCCAACTTTATGGTATCGATGACAAGGAAACAGGATCACTGACTGTGAAGAAAGTCTATTTAACCCAATCGATGACATTAAGTGGAACTCGAACCCCTTATCCAGACGCTACATTGAAATTAAATAATTATGGACTTGCCGTGATCAACGTCGTTGCAGACCTCAGCAGTTCAACCTCTTTCTAAATCTTTATTCCCTATTCTGTCTAATAGTTTATTAATATAATATCAAAAATTTAAATAAAGAGCATTATAAAAATCCAACACTGAAGTATATTTATTTAACAGATAAAATGGCTCAATATGAGAATCATTCAGAAGATAGAACTTATTATGAACCCAATACAACAGCAAATGATGATGCAACTCTAGAGTACGAAAATCCAATAAGATTTAATAATCGAGGTCGTGGTAGAAGTGCCGTTCCAATAGGATCATATGAGTCTATTTACAATCCATTTACGAGTGAAAGAAATTCTCGTGGAACAAGCCCAATAAGAGACGGACCAACGCGTTGATTATTTAGGCAAGATACTCCCGCAATTATCAACCAACCCAATGAGAATATAACTTTTGAAAGACCAGCCAGTCCTATTCCAGCTCAAAGAATATATGATACAAGTCGCAGTCAATTTAGTAATTTCCGACCACCCGTATATTCGGGAAATTCTGACATTAGAACATGGTCAGCAACTTTTGAAATTTATGCTTAAGCTGGAAAGTGGACCGACATAATAAGATTTGCAGCACTTTCAGATAGTTTGCAAGGATACCCAAAAAGAAAATTCGATCAACATATTCTGATTAAAGGTGTTTGATCTTGTGATCTAATTAAGACCGACTTAACTTTATTATTCTTTATTACACAAAACAAAGCGATTGTTATGGAAAAATTCAAATAAAAGAACTCAGAAAGCCTTCGAAATGATCGAAAGATATTTATTTGATAAACTATCATTAATCAACGAAGTCAACGCAAATATGCAAGAAGAAGAAAAGATAAGCTTAATAGTAAATTGACTTAATCGCGCTAATAAAGCGAAATTTTTCAATTTTATTCTCACATCTTCGCAAGAACCTAACGACTCAAACGAACTATTTACGTTAATGTAGAAAATGAGTAACGTTCACTTCTTAATGGAACCTAAAAGAAGAAATTTTGACGGAAAGAAAGCAATCCCAGAAAGATTAACAACCAAGATACAAACAAATTTAAAACAATACAATGAATTATATAATGAACGCTGTAAATAACTTACAAATCATAAATCGAAATAACTTTAAACCGAAACGTCATGATCAATTAAAAAACCAACAACTAATAAATCAAATAAGAACTACAAATAACTCTGTACGATTTACTGAATTGTCCACCTTTAAACCAAAATTTACTCTAAACGAAAAGGAAGAGTATAAGAAAAAAGTTCAATGCTCTAACTACTTAAAGTGTGAACATTATTCTATTAAATGCAAATTACCAAGACAAAAACAAAACCTGGAAAACGAGAACAAGTAGGGAATTCTTCTGCTTGCTATTTATTAAACACTAGCAAATTAAAACATCTAAAAATCAAAATATTTATTAATGGGATAAAAATTAATGCCGTTTTAGATACTGGTAGCACTGTTTTATTTTTTTAACAGTAAAACGGCATGAAAATTAAACTTATAAGAAAATCGAAACGAGTAATTGTTTGTGAAGTTAGCCGATCAATCCGAATCTGAAGTGATAACCTCTGACGAAGGAATAATAACTTACGATAAATTGAACATACAACAGAAGTTTTTTGTTTTGATTAATTGGGCAGCAATGTAATATTGGGTTTAGATTTCTGCAGAGAAATTAAAATTATAATAAATTTTGTAAACGAGAAAAATTTAATATTCCCAAAAGAAAGTGAAGTAAAGACAACTTTAAATATAGTCTACGCAAGTCAAGACAAAATGAAAAGTCCATATGAATGTCTCAATTCTGTTAAAGTTATAACATCAAATTCTATTGAGAAAACCGCACATTTTAAACATGATAAAAATCTAATAAAACAAACCGAAAATTCCTTACAATATTCAGTACATGTCAGAAGACTAAATAAGTACGATGATCAGAGTCGACATTAATTCGAGTTACGTAGGTGGGAGATGTAAAGAAAAGCCTTTATGATATTCTTTTAAAGTTTTGCCTTATTAAATAAACATTGTATTAACTAAATGAATAACCCCTGTAATATATTAATTAAATATTTTATGGTTAGATTAAATTCTATTATGTAAATTAGTAAAGTAATTTGCAGGTGTTTGTTATTCAAAACTTTTTCCCTATATAAAGGGATGAAAATTAATGTAACGTCGCTTTATTATTTAATAAAGATACTTTTATTTAAATGTTGACTCTAATTATTTAAGTGGTTGTGCCGCATATATAAAAGGTGAGCGCCGTATTTACGGCGCTCCAGGAATAAATATTTACTACTCCTGCGTGTAAATACACAGGGAGATTTTTAACTTACCCTTTGCTCCGAAAGTGGCACTAATCTTAACTCTCGTCGCTCGGTATATTTATAAAGGGATGCAACTACTTGAATATCTCAATGGGTTTGTATTGTAATATCATAAAGTAATGATATCTCAATGGGTTTGCATTGGAACATTATTAGGCAATGATATCTCAATGGGTTTGTATTGGAACACAAATAGGCAATGATATTTCAATGGGTTTGTATTGTAATATCATTAGTCAATAAAATCTCAATGGGTTTGTATTGGAATATCATTAGGCAATGATATCTCAATTTGTTTGTATTGTAATATCATTAAGCATTGATATCTTAAAGGGTTTATATTGGAACATCATTAGGTAATGATTTTTCAATGGGTTTGTATTCGATTATTACTAGGCAATAATATCTCAATGTGTGATTGTTGAGCTATTTAATAGGATAAAAAATGGGATTATAATGTGCATCTAGTATTGCTAGATGTCACACCCTTAATAATCAGATAACTCATAACTAGTGTATATTATCTTTATCACCCATTTTTCAATTAATTTCTCTATATCTTTTATTAATGCAAGCATTTTTTGAATACAATAAAACAGCTGATAAGAGTTTAATAAAAGATTTTTTAATTACTACACTGTTATAGCTTAGAAAACTAAAAGGAGCGTAGCTTCTTAACAAAATTTTTATTACTATAAAATTGAAAATAAGACTGTGTGCATAACATTGGTTCTGTAATAAATAAAACGCGATTTTTGATTTTCCTTCATGTTTGTAGACAAAAGTATTCAAAAGAGTACTTATAGTTTTTAATTATAAAAACTTCAATTTAATAAAGAATTTTATATTGCAAAAATAAATTTAGGAAAAACTTTCTAAAAATATTTTAATTAAGATTAAGTAAACTAAATACAATAGAATTAAGAATAAAATGTTTTAGTAAATAAGTTTTTAAAATTTTTAGAGTTAGCGAATTATGATCTCTTTTTCTATACTATTAAAAATGTTTAGACTTTTAAACGTGAGAAGTGAAAATCGTTAGAAAAAAAAACAAAAATCGTTTATTAATCATTAGAAAAAATCTGCAAAAATGTACAAAAATAGTTTAAAAAATCGTAAGTTGACCTTAAGGATTTAATTTGTATTTTTTATAACGATTAGGCCGGTTTATATATATAATAGCTTGAAAACATAGATTAACACTAGTTCATAAAAATCAGATTTTATTCGTTAAACATTACTTCTTAAGAAACTTTTGAGTTTTTAGGTATCAAATTAAATTTTAAAATCATAAATAAAAATAAAATAGTATTTGGCAAAATAATTCAAAACTTATTCAAGCCTAAAAATAGTAACGACACACAGTATAATACCACAAAACATTATAAACGTTAACAAACCTACCAAATAATATTAAATTATATATATTTAATTATAAAGAAGGAAATAGCTTTTAAATAGGTCTCAATCTGTTTTTTCTTCATAAATCCAAAAATCTAGTCCTAACCACTATAAACAATTATATATTTCTAATCAGTATAAATGTTTTACCACTAAATTTACAATAAAATTTATTAATCCACTATATTTTAGCACAACGGAAACCAGTGATAAATTTCAAAAAAAAACTAATTCGTGATATATGGAGAACGATTTCACATTGAAATGAACAACATTTGTGTTTATGGAAGTAAAAATAGAGCCTACTACAAAATTGAGCTAAAATTTAATTAAAATCGCTTTAAAATTGTTTAATATTACTCAATAAACTTTCACTTTTAAATATTAAGAAAATGGATCTTCATAATTATGTCCAAAATAAGATATATTCAAAGGTTAAACAGACAGGAGGCGTCTAAACTACTTACAAAAAAAACATAAAAAACGATCAAAAACAAGAGAACAATAGCTTAGAAGAATGTGATTGCAAAAATTAACATTTTACACTTGTCATCAGCAATTACAAAAGTATAATCAGCGACAAGTCAAGTTTTATTTACAAGAAACTAATTGTTTTAAACATTTACTGTCTCATTTGTTTTCTTCCTTCCTCTAACATTCAGAATTTGGATAGACAGAGAATTAAGCAAAGTTTGATTTGATTATGAACAAAAAAATTTTATTATTTGTAAATTCAAACATTTATTATAAAATAATTTAAAATAGTTCTAATTTTAATTAAGTTTATTTTTTAGTAATTAGATCATAACAAAATATTAGCGGTTTGTTTTTAGTTTTTTTGTGTAAAAGCTCTCCCTGAACCTCTTTTTTGTTTTTCCGGAATATTAAAAAAACAATATTATAGTAAGAGAATCGGGATGTTTATCCATAAACATCCCGATTAAAATGTATACAAATATTATAGCTGACAGTTACCCAGAAACTTGTAATTTTCATTATAATAATCGATCTGATCGGAGTCACTACCATTTAATCTTTTGGCAATAAAAATTTACTTATTACTTAA
>JAQIXJ010002279.1:0-16416 GCA_034700185.1 Phthiracarus laevigatus | reverse complement strand
TATTTTCCTTACTTTAGTTTTCAATAAAAAAATATATAAAAATTAGTAAAATTAACTTTTTATAAATCAATATTTTAGTTGTTTTAAGTAAATATATATTCAATATTTTGGCTTTTTGATCAATATTATAATCAATATTTTAATCTAAAAAATAAAATATTTTTCCGGGCTTTAGTGATTAGTTTTAATTTGATCTCGAAAAAATGCTTACTTATTATTTTTAAACATTTAATAAACTTATTTTAAAATATAAATTTTTAGGTTAGTTTATTTAGTTTAGTCGTTGTTTGTTCTTTAATAAATACATTATTGAAATTTTCTTTGTAAAATCAGACCAAAACCACTACAGTTCTAATGCTGTTCTAAAAAAGTTGCTATCTTCTCATAACCGACGCAACACACAATTTTTTTCATTCCATTACCTTACCGTCACAGGAGCTAATCTCTAATTCCTCTGCCGTACTATAGAAATAGCAACAAATTTTCAAATACTATTTACGATCATCAAACTTTACAAATTTATTTATAGGCTAATGATAAAAAATGGAATGATCAAAAAAATGAAATTCAAATTCATTGTGACTTTTATAATAACTTATTATAAAAGTCATAGTGAGACGTTATCTTAAATGCAGATTGTTTTCTGTGTTTTAATTTGGATAAATAATTATATTTTATTCAGTTAAATGCTTAAAAAACTTTGTAAAATTAAATTTATTTTTTGAAATTAAAAATCAAGCTTATTAAAAAGAACTCTCGATGAATTGTACCAGGCATTATAAGAAACTTAAGAAAACTTCCTGGGTTTACATAAATGCAGTTTTACTTACTAATGTTAAATATAGATACACTTAAGTCAGAGGAAACCATATTTTTTTGATACCGCTTGTTTAAATTCGAGTGATCTAATTTTATTTAAAATTGGTACACATCGTGGTAAGCAATATTTTTAAAGTATATGAATAATAGTAAAAAAGCATATAGAAAAACATGTCCAACATAAGCTCGACTTCTCTATGAGAATGTCTGCTAAAAATTTTAATTCTTATTATTTAAAATGATTAGAATAATAATATATTAAGTTTTAAGAATCAATTTGAATATAAATATAGAATAAATAATAGATTTAATTGGCCGTCACTTTAAAGTATTGAAATGCATTAATAGAAATGAACGTGTTATCTGTATATCAATTTAAATACAGAAAATAAATTTATTGCTACCAATGCATACAATTGCCCATTATTATGCTCATATTGAGCGGATGTTTTCCGATTGATTTCATTGAAATAATAAAGCTTTCTATTTCCTTAATCTAGTATCGATTGATTTCGTACTGGATATCAGTATGTGAATCGTAGAGCAGTATTAATCGGCATTATATACTAATTAAGCAATTTATTCTCTAATCCATAACCATTGTTAACTCGTCCGACGGTTCTTTGTATTGTGTTTTTGGCAAACAAATTGCGTTTACATTAAGGTTAGGTTGCATTTCTCTGTTAACTCTTTACTGATGTTTTATCCTTGGAAATAATTTTTCAATTATTAATTAACTGTTTGCAACATATTGGGAAATTAAATTAATGCTTTCGAGATAGAATTATGAAATAATAAATTGCGAATAACTTTACTTGAAATATAGATGAATGCAACAATATTTAAAAAAGAGATCATCCAATTTCAATTTACTTTAATTAATGTCGCACCAGAACTGCATCGATTAATTTACTACTCTTTTTTATTTTGAATATATTGTAGTAATAAACATGTTTTCCGTAAATTACCAATAATTCGATTCATTTCAATCTAAAATATAAAATAATTGTAAAATAAATAACTAGAAAATGTACAAAACTTAAAATGTTAATAAATTTATTTTGAATCATTAAATTAATCTATACTATTATTTAAGATTATATAATCCAGTTTTAACTATAATTTATTTGATTTAAATCTATTTGACAAATCAAACCTTTAAAACTTGAATACGATTCTCTGCTTTATTTATTATTTATTTGGTTTTAATATTAAATAAATATTACAACAGATTATATGAGATTACTCAATGTTTCGTTCAAAAGTATTTATTTAATAAAACTTAGATTTGCAAGTAAATTATGCAAATATTAATAAATTAATTAATAAGCCACGTATGAATCAATTGAGTAGAGTTAAAATAAATCACGTATAAGTTCATGATTAGTGAAATATTAAACTAAAACAAGAATCATATTTTTCTAAATAGCTCTTTCTAGTAGTCATTAAATCTATTCCATAAGTTAATACTTTTAATAATATCACGATATATTTTATTCAAATTCAAGTTAAATCCTATTATAATTTTAGTTTACTGTTACCACAAAAATGAATAGAAAGATAAATGGATTATGAGACATGTTATTGACATTTTGACATTATGTCACAGTTACCCAAGGTCTGAAGTGCCAGAGGGGGTCAAATCCTGAAAATCTTAAATTTTAAGGGAGGGGGTGGAAAAATGATCGAATTTAAACGACAATTTTTTTGTTTTTGGACAAAAAAAAATATTTTTTCAGCCAAAAAATAGCACATTTTCTATACAATCTTGATTTTTCATTGTTAGGAGGAGGAGTCAACTTTCCAGAATTCTAGGAGGGGGTCAACCCTGGGCAAGCACCCCCCTTGGGTAACTATGCATTATGTTGATGTAAAATTCGTTTTTCTCATTCGACCTTAAGCTTATTAACACAAAAATCTGTCACTTATGATTGATTCCTGACTTATGATTTTGGTGTTCACTGTTATTCATTCGACAGTAAACATTTTTTTGTCATCATTAAAGCGAAAATAAAACACATCTTTTTGCTATTCATAATTATTTTTATTTTAAAATTAGCCGTAAAGTTATTAATGTCAAAAAGCTAAATAATTAGTAGGGATTCTATTTTTATGCGATTAAAACTTCAGTTTATGCGATTTAAAATGCTCACAAAAGATACGAAATATGAGCTTAAATTTGCATAATTATTCCAGATTAATATAGTTCATTTAATGGGGGGTTATTATCAGAATTTTTCAGTTTTGAGTGAAATCGTATAACTGGGAAACTTTGATCACATTATGCATAATTATTTCTGAATCTAGTTTATCGAGTAACAGATATATACTAAAATTTTAAAGTACCTGTAGATGTAATATTTTTTAGCTATTACTACGTTAGATGTACAGTAATTTAATATGAATTTATTTAAACGATGCACATTTGAATTTATTTGATTCCTTTTATTATATAAAGAATTTATACAACACTAATTTAAACAGCAATATATTGGAAAAAATTTTCCATTGTTTTCCCAGTGAAACTCTGTAAACATGCTCCCACTCAAATCTTATCTGATTTAAGCTACAAAACTTAGTTAGTGATGATGGTTTAGAGCATATATGAGGACGTTTTTTGTTTTTACTGTGTTTTCGTAGCCTTGAAACTATTGCATATGCAGTCGCGTTGTCTATTCGTAGTGTATTTCTGAATTAAAAATGAGTTCCAAGTCGCGTAAAAACAAAAAGCGTCCTCATATATGGTTTAGAGACTGAGAGCCTCTGGAGCCTGAACCTCATGCTCGGAGTCGGACTCAGGTTCTTAATTTGGACGAGGCTCGGGTTCGAGGTTCTTACTTTTGGAGCCTGAACCTGAACTCAGGTTCTGCCAAAGAGAGCCTGGAGCCTATGTAGAAAGGCTATAACTTTCAAAATTAACAAAAAATATCATTTTTAACGAATATTTTACAATTTAATATCACTCATTTTAGTAAAATTTGAATTTTTATAATTATTTGCGAAATAAAAATTACAATGATAATCAAATATACCAAATTAAACTAATAAACGTAAAGTAAAATATCATTTGATAATGTAGTAAACATTTTTTTATTACTCTTCTGTTGTTCAATATATATGGGGAGGCTCGAGGCTCGGGCTCAGGCTCCAGGTAAGAGGCTCAGGTTCGGGCTCAGGCTCTTATTATATTTGAGGCTCGATATTTAGGTTCTTATAGGAAGGTTCAGGCTTAGGCTCAGGTTCCAGCCGGAGCCTCTGGAGCCCGAGCCTCATCATCACTAAACTTAGTAGTCTAACGCCAATTTTTCCAATTAAAAAAAATTGATTTCGTTTAAATAATTAAAATCGTATTTTTAAATCATTAGGTTTTTTTAAAATTTTTAGAATTGTTACTTAAAATTAACATTTATTGAATTATTAAAATATATAGAAGATAAAATTTTTTGAATAGTAATCAATAAGTTTTTGAATGATTTTCAAGGCCTTGATCAAAATCTTTTAATTTCGCTCTTAATTTCTAAACTTATTCAAATTAAAATTTCTATTAATAAATAAATAATTAATTAATAAACGCGATCCATACGGCCATAATATCTGACTTTGTAAAGTTAATATCAGTTGGTATATGGTCGGTTGTTTATTGAAAATTTATTGCCCCCGTTTTAATTTGACTTACTTCCTGTCACTCCACCCTCATAATTTTTTTATATTTATAACAAAATATTTTGAGTATAAAACAGACATCCCCACCCCTACTTCACCCCATCTCAAAAGTTATTAATTTTTGAATTTTTGCACATTTTTGATTAGCCCCCTTCCTGACCTCTATTGACCTCGTTTTTAGCTCACTTTGTAAGTCAGCTATTGTATTTTGACATATCCGTACGTCCGTCCATCCATCCATCCATCCATCCACCCGTCCGTCCGTCCATCCGTCCGTTCGTCCATCCGTCCGTCCTTTCGTCTGTCTGTCTGATTGTAGACACTCTTGTTTATTAAGGGGTTTTGATCTTACTCTAATAAAGGGATTTTAAGGCCATAAAAACAAATATTAGTGTCAAAAATGGTCATAAATGAGTGAAAATAGGTAAAATCAACATATGCGAATTCAACAAAAAAGGCCAAAATTTAGGTTAAAAAGTTAATGACATTTGCCGTTTTTTGCTTAAAAATAGTGCCTACACGGCTTATTTGAGTTTTTTAAAATTTTACTATCTGTCGTTATCTGTTACTATCTGCTGTTATCTGTCGTTATCTGTCACTTTCTGTTTTTGTGTGTGCGCATGTGGAACATATAACGAAAATCCGTTATAAGGGAATTTTTTAGTGACCATATTAGAGGTCATGCTTATCCTGTCCATGTCTGAATTTTATATATGTTGTAAAGTGGTTATGTGTGTTCTCGTGTTGAATAAAAGTTGTACTTCACAATATTTTACAAGACCTAATTAAAATTCATATTTTCTTTTGTTATCTACGACGATGCATATGATATCTGAAACATTTATTATAATTACAAACATAACTATATACGATTTAACATTTGTATCAATGTGAGAGCATTACTAATGTTCATTCTTTATTTAAATATATTTCCTCAATTTGAACTATATTTAAAAACCAACCTACACCCTTCAATCACCTCCCAGACCAAAGTTATTAATTTTCAAAGTTTTCGATTAAATTTGTCCTCCTTTTTGAAAAGTTTGATGTAAAAGTTTAAGCCCCCCAGCCTCCCATGATGAGTCTCATCAACCAAATTTTTTTAAACTCCATTTTTGAAGTGCTCTATCCAATGGAAAAGGTTTTAAAAACATATGCTTATTCCACCTCGGACCCTTCCCTGTTAGAACTTATAATAAAATCTCAAATAATTTGACTCAAAAAAGTATTTTAATTTCCAAAGAAATAATATTTTATTTATACAGTTTGAGCCCGATTATGGCAACTCGTCGCATACATACATCTTAAAACTTTTGCTATAATCAATATTTGCTATAAAGTGGACTAATTATACAACTTTTAATCATTATGTGCATAATAAAACTAACGATATAATCGAATTTTGCTATCAGAGGTGCCATAATTGGAGTAAGAATTTATATACGATACTATTTTAAATTTTATGTTAATGTTTCTCTTATTAATTATCAGAACAAGCTCTCGAAGGTGCGTAGAGCTTGAACTTAATCCTAAATCACATACACAATCGCAAGCTATTAGCTTTAGATCTTAACTACATTTCTTAATCGAGTTTCGATTGAGCTTGAGCTTTATGACATCATTATTAATAATGATTTTTAATGCGATTAACTACCGCTGTAGTGTTATTCGCCGATAATTAGCCTATTAAATGAATAAATAATTATAAACCGTAAGCTTGATTAGTAAGTGATTAACCTTTTCTTTTTAAAATTAAAAAGATATAATTGAAAGTAAATTAATTTATATTTGTTTCCAATAATAAGCGATTCTAAAACAATAAAATATTTATTTATTCAGTTTTTCTATTTTTGTCACGAATATGTTGTACAGTATAGGATTAGGTTTTTTTATGTCAGCAATGCTATCAATATCTGTTTCATTTGTAGTAATTTTTAGCTGCAATATTATTTCTTGGTGGATGTTTCTGACCATTGGACGCATTGCCATGAAATGTGAAATATGTAGCCTAAGCCCTTACGTATTGACTATTTTTCTTTCAACGAAATCATTGTACGGTATAATATATCGCTAATCGGGTTTTTACTAATACGTGGTTTCGAAACCACTATTTTCGAATACTATATGTTGTTTTTCTCCTCTTTCTTTATTTTTTTCTATATAAATAATAGAGAAAATAAGATTTCTATCACATTTTCATAGTTTAACTTTTTTTTCTTAGGTCTATTAAAGTTTTAGTATTAGTTTATTATTGAAGAATTATTATTCCAGTGTTTAAGTGTTTTTAGTAAACATTATTCAAATAAATTAAATATAATTTAGTTACTCTAATTTGTAATTTTAGATTTAAATTTAAAAAATGATTGCTATTTTATGGCTAATTATTTTAATTGCTTTTATTATTTGGTATTATATAAAAGTGGGGAGAAAAGCGTATTATTTACGCAACGTTCCCGGAATACGGACGTATCCTTTTATTGGAAATATTAATCTGTTAATGACTGGTTTAACGCTTCAAGATGTCAATTCGAGTATGTTTTACCAGATTTAACAAATAATTTTATAGTTTACGATCATCTTTTAGATTTTAAAAAATGTTCTGTAAAAGTTTAAAATGACGAATAAAGTTGATTAAATAGTTTAAAAATAATTAATATATATATTATAATATAAAAAATACTTTTTTGCGTCTCTGTCCGCTGGGTGTTCCAGAGGGGGACAGGAGGGGGTTACATAAGAATTTTCAAAAAGCTGACCCCCTACCCCAAAAAAATGTCAACTCTATGGGGGAAAATGTTTTTTTGACTGATGGCAGAAAAATTGCACTTAAATCCGAGTAGTTTAACCCCTCCCCCTGAAATTTTGTAGTCAGAAAGTAACTTCCCCCTCACACTTTGGGACACTCTGTTGCCCCAACTAATGTCCGCACTACGCGAGGGAGCCACGGGCTCCATAACTTCGATATCTCTTATTATACTGTATATTGCTTGCGGGGCTTACTAGTAGTTTAAAAATTTTTCTTTGGTTGGATTTTTTAAACTTTTTAAATTATGCAGCTAAATAGCAGTTAAATATACCCAGAATTTACGCGTTCTTTGCTTTTCATATGATATTTTTTATTGATAATATTTACAGGAATATTAACGGTTTGGGAAGGACTTTGCGAGAAAATATTTGATAAAGAAAAAATATTCGTTTTTTGGCAGGGATGGGAACCGTTGATTGTCTTATTCAATCATGAATATATTGAGGTAAACATTTTTATTATAAATTTATAATCTACTAAAATTAAAAGATTGTATTTAAAACCCATTTAAAAATACAATTTATATTATCTACAATAGACTCCCAGACAGTTAAAAATTTTAAGCCCTATTCCAACTTATACCTTGAAAGGTTAAGTTCTGGTCTAAATGTTTTGAAAAAGTCATAGATCTGCCCATTTCGCTCCGTTTCGAATAATAATCCCACATATAATCCAATTTTTGAATTATCTAACATCTTCATAATTAGATCTTAAAAATAATAGTTTATCCACTTTATATTAGATTTTAATGGTCTACTCTTAGATATTAAAATAAATTAGCATAAATGAAATTTCGTTCTGAAATTAAAATTAAAGCCTGACCAGGCCAGACAAATTAATTCCAAAACCTGACTCACCCGGCAAATTAATTTCAAAGCCCGAACTCGACCAAGCCTTAGTAAATTGTTGAGACCCGTTTGTGTGTCTAGTATGAAACTAACGTTAATCCGCATTTTCTTATAAAATAGGAAGTTTTGTCGAGCAATGTATTGATCGAAAAGTCCTTTAATTACGACTATTTTCATCCAGTACTCGGCACCGGATTAATAACGAGCACTGGAACTAAATGGCACTCGAGAAGAAAGTTGATAACACCCGCATTTCATTTTCGTATTCTACAAGATTTTATACCATTAATTAATGAACACTCAATGATTTTAGTTGAGAAATTAGCAAAAAACATGAATTACGAAGATATAACACAACACGTAACTTTATGCACATTAGACGTAATAACCGATACAGCGATGGGCGTGAAAACTGACGCGCAAACTAAGCCGGACTCGGATTATGTGAAAGCGGTTCACTTTTTAACCTAAACTTTTCTATATCGAAATATGCACGTTTTAGGATGGTATGACTTCATATTCTATCGCACCAGTTATGGTAAAGAATGTTTGAAGCAAATTGGCATATTCCACAAATTTACCAGAGATGTTATTAAGGATCGTAAACTGGGATTAATTTCAAATAAATCCAATGAAAATAAAGCGCAAAATGATAATGATTTGGTTTATGGACGTAAAAAGAGATTAGCGTTTTTAGACTTATTACTCGAACAACAATCTTCAAATAATAATTTGACTGATGAAGATATTAGAGAGGAAGTGGACACTTTCATGGCTGCAGGTACTGAATACTGTATACTTTTACTATAACTTACTCTTATATTACATCTAACACATATGATGAGCAAGATGTATGTTTGCATGATCTATAAAGAAGACTTCCAAATTTTTAGGCCTTATCCCGACTTAAGCCCGATTGGTAGAAGCTCTGTCTAGCCTGAGGCCAATTATTTTGATAAGCAAATTCCTAACCGACCTTACCCAACAAAACACATCGTATACCCTATAAATAGAACTTGTTTTCTCTCTTAAATTTAGCTTTTATATCGTTTTATGTTAAAATGATAAATACTTTTCTTTTTAATGTTTAATTCTTTTAAGGTTATTAATAGATTAGCAAAATTAAACTTCATTTATGTTATAAAATTGTTAGATAAAAATTTTCTTCCTAATTTACCGAAGGCTGGGTCGGCGAAAAGTCGATCGGAGCCATAGGTGACACGTGGAATCGGGGGTTTGTTTGGGAGTCTACTATAAAGCATTTTTACTCAGGAATGACATACCCTTCGTAATGTTAATAATGCATTTAAAAGACAAAATGCTGTACTCACAACAATTTAATAATTTAATAAATTATATTACAGGTCACGAAACAACAGCAGCTAATATTTCGTGGTTTTTCTTTCTGATCGGTCTCTATCCTTCTATACAACAAAAAATACACGCAGAACTAGATAACGTTTTCGGTGATGACAAAATACGACATACGACTAACGATGACGTGAAGCAACTGAAATATCTCGAATGCTGCATAAAAGAGTCGCTCAGACTGTTTCCATCATTGCCTCTCATTGGACGCTCGGTTAAAAAAGATTTTAAACTTAAAAATTACCTGTTACCGAAAGGGTCCACGTTAATCGTATTTCCGCTAGCATTGCATAAGAATAGTAAAATTTTTCAACATCCCGAAGTGTTTAATCCCGATAGATTTTTGCCAGAAAACATGTCTGGCTTACACCCATACGCTTATATACCGTTTAGCGCTGGACCGCGTAATTGTATTGGACAGCGGTTTGCGATGTTAGAAGAAAAAATTGTGATCGCAAACGTGTTAAGAAATTTTGTGCTCACATCTGTCGATCAAAGAGATAAAATGAATTATGCGAATGAAGTCGTTTTAAGACCGAAAGTTCCGATTCATATAATATGTACGCCACGCTAATAATTGGCATATTATGTGGATTTTTTTATAAAGTTCACGAATAAATCTTCCAAATATATATTCTATTTTCTTTTGAATTTTGAAAGATTACGCCTAATTATATAAGAGATGAAAATTTAGGTTCAGCCTAAGATTACACCGTAGTGAGATTAGATTGACAGGTTATGACTTGTAGTTGGCTGTAGGCTTACGAGTTAGTCTCCATAATATTTAATAGGCTTAAGCTGAGGCCAGCTTATTTTTTTATAACTTTAGGCTAAGGCTGTAGGCTCGATATATTCAAATGATTTTTAAATGAATATTTCAAAATAACCTGTAATACAGGGAAATTATTAAGATTCATATGTGTTAATTTTCATTAAACTTATTTATAGTTTAATTAGAATTACGTCATTTAAATTTACTAAGAGCTTGGAGCGCCTCGAGTTAGGCCACGTAAAACTTTCACATGTAAATTAAATAGAAATTCATTTTGTGACTCTACCGTCCACCAAAATTTCTACACTTTCGGAATAAATTGTGCATATCTTTATACCACAATTAATTTTCTTTTGTTAATAAACCTTTTATTTTTAATAATAAATTAAATAAAATTTTTGCATTGAATAATACAGCTAATAAAATTCTGTCATTAAGAAGTATAACCTTTAATATGCTAAAAGATGTATGCATTGTATAATAAAAATATTGTTTTTTATTTCTTATGAATTTAAAAAATTTTTCAAACTACCGTAATAATAAAATAGTTCGCACATTTATTCTAAAAATTTTCAAGGTCTTAACGTGTTAGTAGTAACAGATACGAATAAATGGCTGCCATCATTAAAGGCTGTGTTACAACGCTCTGATAAATAATGGATAGAAAGCAATTATTGTGTCGGTTTGTATTCTGATTTGTGTGCTTCGAATACTAACACCTTATCAATTAATGACATGATGTACGGATTAAACAGGTTTCACGTTCGAGGCGTGTGTCGGGACGGCGATCGATGCGCGTTCTCGCACGACGCCAACGCATCAGTTCCAGTACCAGAACAGGTTTGCTGGTATTATTTGCGCGATAATTGTGCGTTTGGCGACAATTGCAGGCATGATTCAGTAACGTAATGAGTGTTTAAACAATTAAAAATCGTCAACAATCGATTTGTTTTACATAATGTATGAATAGATACAGTCACGTGATGCCGGTATCGATAATCGCGACCCATGCGAGTCATTTGAACCATGAAATATTATTATCGCCGCAACCAATACCAGAAACACTACAATCAAACTCTCAATGCTCACCACAATCTCCACAATCGGGGCAAACAGTTTGCCCGAAATCGCAACCACAACCAGTAACGCAGCCATTATTATAACTAAGGCCAGCAAATTTCGGTCGGGTATCGGTTAGAAGTTGGGGCAAAGTTTTGGTCGACTCAAAAATTTTTTATAAATTAATTATATTTTATAATGCTATGCATTTCGATGCTTTCCTTAGTAAAGCTGAGTATAGTAAAGACTTTTATAAACAGAAAAAAGCGCTAATTTCGACAAACACCAAATTATAACTTACACATATTAATGTTTTACCAACAATTTTCAATGATTTTTGTTATTATATAATAGCAGTTTTTAATTTGCCGATATTTGATTTTGGAATTCGTATTCAATTTTTGAAAAATTAAAAGAAAAATGATAAAATTCCACTTTCATAAAGCTTTATTAAAGTCGGTTAGTAATTTTTATTTTCAGTTATTTCGATCATTTTCCTCAATTTTGTTTGTAAACACTCAATAAAAGTGAAGCCATTAAGTTAGCACATGATTTTAAGCATTAAAATTAATTTTCCTGTTAACTTTGATTAGAGTGATATCCGAATTAAATGTGTTGCATTAAGTATTTGATTGCATTAAATTTAAATTGCATAAACAATCAAACGAAAAAAGTAAAAATCAGATTTACAGTCTTAATATGCGTGGAAATTTAATGCATTTTTAGGGTTAATAAAAATTTTAACTCACTATGTCACAGTAGTACATAGTATGGTTTCTAGTGTATTCTCATAACTTTAAGTATTTAGGAAACCTTCCGGAATTACTTAAAAGGATTTGGTCACCCTATAAAAACTTTTACAAATTAAATACACAAAAATATAAACAAAGCGATTTATTTTATTTAATTTATATAAACAATTAATAATAATATCCTGAGATGGAGCGCTTATTAATTTTATCAGTTGTCTTCACCACATGATATTTGAAGTAAAATATGTGTGTGTATTATATTCAAATTTTGCGCATTAAATGTTCAGTGATTTTTCTTATGTGCTGTATAGTGTTCTTAGCTTAAGTTATTTGTTACTTTGCGATAGAACGTGACGTTTTAAGTCATGTGACTATTTGTTATTATAGGGAATAACAACAAGAAATAGTTGCTTATAGTTCTGAACTATATCGTTACTATAATAAAATAACAGACTACGTTTTCCAGTAAACCCATAAAACTAGTATTTATACATATAGCTGATTACGCTTTGTCGATCTTGTTCTATCGCAAAGTAACAAATAACTTACAGTAAGACAGGTTTTCTCTGCAGCATTTCAGTGAATGACTCCCGTACTGTATGTGTTGGGTGTATTTTGTGTATTTTGATAGTAAAATTTATCACGTCATGTTATCGTAATTCCTCTCTGTTTTTTCTAAAATTTAATACCAATCAAAATATCACAATTTATAAATTATTAATAATTGTAAATAATGTCAAATGTTAAGGAATGGAGTTTATTGCGCGAACTGGATCCAGATTTTATTAGAAAAATTAATAATGTTTTCCTATTTGGTAAGAACGCTATTTTTATTATCACTAATGATGATCGCGTATACGGTTTTGGATTGAATAAATTTGGTAGCATTGGTTTGGGTCATTCTAATCCAGTTAAAGAGCCAAAAATTATTAAACAATTACGGGAGAAACGAGTTAACAAATTTTCATATAATAGTTATTATAGCAACACATTAGCGCTATCAAAAACGGGTCACGTTTATGCGTGGGGTCGTAATAATTATGGCCAACTCGCTGATGGAACGACTTTCGATCGTTTTACCCCAACTTTGATCGAATCGTTAAATAGCGTGATTGACATCCGATGCGGTGGCGATGGCTATTGTTTGGCATTAACAGTAAATGGTAGGGTATATTCGTGGGGTAATAATTATTATGGGTATTTAGGAATCGGTAATTATAATTCCCCACAAACTATACCCAACCAAATAACAGCGCTCATCGATGAAAAGATAGTTGCAATAGAATGCGGTGGTTCTCATTCTTTAGCGTTGACTGACGATGGAGTGGTGTATGGCTGGGGATATAATAGTTATGGCCAATTAGGAACTGGTAGTTCATCATTGTTATACACTTTAATGGCAAGAAAGTACACGCACACTCCTATTAAAATAGATATAGCGAACAGAATTTCGATTAGAAAAATTAGATGTGGTCCGTCACACAGTTTATTGCTATCCACCGATGGAGATGTCTATGCTTTCGGTAATAATTCATTTGGTCAACTTGGAGTTAGAAGTGATGGCTCGAAAGCAAATCCAGTTAAAGTCACGATACCAGCAAAATGCGTAGATATCGTTGCATTAAACATTACCAGCATTTCAATCGCGAAATCAGAAGATGGCTATTGCTATATTTGGGGCGATTGTAATGATAAGGCATTTTTGTTACCCAAAAAAACTTGTTACGAAACGATAAACGAAATTATAATACATTTTTGCCGATGGAAAATCAGCTGCGATAAGATTGGCAATGGTTCCCAATCCGTTATTTATACGAGAATAACCAATTTGTTTAACAACTCAAGCAATAGTGATATCGCTTTTAAAATCGATAATAAATTGATTTACGCTCACAAAGCATACCTTAAAATGGTTTGCAAGCATTTTGAAACGATGTTTGCGAAAAACCATTGGAATGAGAGTTCGCGCACAGAAATCCCTATCACTCTCTATACGTATTCGGTTTACTTTTCATTTCTCAAATACCTTTATACTGGTTTCGTTGAAATCAGGACTGAAGACGCGTTTGAATTATTAGATTTAGCCAACAGTTATTTAGAAGAAGATCTCAAACAAGAGTGCGCTCAAATTATTAAGTATAAGATTAGCATTGAAAACGTTTGCGCTATTTATTCATCGGCTGCTAAGTATGAATTAACTGAGTTGAAAGAGTGTTGTTTTAGTTTTGCGGCAAATAATTTTAATTTAGTTAAACAAACTGATTCTTTCAAACAAACGGATGATTCAGATTTTCTTAGAGAATTAATGGTAAGAGTTTTGAAACATCACTAAATCGTTGCAAATCATTAAATTCCGCTTTTAACTTCATTGGCATTCGAAACATGAAACCAAATAATTGTTTATCGTGATTTTCTTAAAGAAAATTTCGACAAATATCGCTTCCCAATAGTATATATAGTTAAATAATTTTTTAAAATCGCAAAAAATTTCATTAAAATTGTTTTTATATTAAATATTTTACTATTTTCTACATTTACATTAAAACTTACTTTTCTAATAAAATAATGATAAAAGAGCTCACGACATCTATTTTATAAAAACAATAATTCAATATTTTAAAAGTTTTACAACAAATATATTAATAAGTTATGCGATAAATGTTTTTTTACCGTTTATTTAATTTGTGTTTTGAAAGTAATAATTATAAATTTTTACTTGTTTTCTGTGATAAAATTTTGTTCGAAAACTAGTGCTCTGAATTATTTATTATTTAGTTAATTATTACTTACTCGTTAATAAACTTTCGATTGTATTTTTTTTGATTTAAAAAATAATAACTTGATTAAACAATCTTTAATTTATTAGTAACTCAAGAGCCAAATCAGTTAAACTTATGGATAGTAGTAGCTCTGTTCACTTTAGCACGTGTAATCTGCATTTAATTACATTTGGCGTGAGTTTTACGGATATGAGCCGAAGGCACGTTTCCTGTAAGTAGAAGACACTTGTGTGAGAATCGCACAAACTTAACGAACTAAACTTATACTGTGATGTGAGGGATCGCGTGAGACGCAAAGTCGCCAATACTCATAAAATACCGATAATAAAAAAGTCACCGATACTCGTCAAATCACCGATATCTGTGGAATTGCTTACACTCTTGAAAACACTGATACTTGCAGCGTGACCCTCACGGAACACGCGATTCGAAGTTTGTCGGATTCACAAAATATATGCAATTCAATTATTAGTAAAACATTTCTTTATTTTTAAAAATTAATGAGAATGATATTCTTGATTTTTAGCACATAATTTGTCAATATTGTGAGCACTATTTGACAGCGCTATTCCCAAATTATTTTCAACATTTAATTTTGGTCTATATCTCGATCATAAATTAGTACGTGTAGGCTAGATATCATAAAATGTCAACTATGCTGCGACCCATAACTAATGATAATATCAAAAAAGTCTGCGACCCAAATTTTTAATTCTTTATGCCCTGTTTAGGGTCGCGACCCATAGTTTGGGAACCTCTGAAATATGCAATTCTTGTTGATCGGCTCGGGTTTGAACATATCCTATATATACTTAAGAGTAGACTAGTAAACGGGTATCCGAATGTCCGGTTCGGGTACCCGACAAGTTTGTCGGATCGGGCTCAAACTTTTCCAGTACGGGCCGGGTCGGGTTTTAAAATTTTTATTACAAAACCCGTTTTTCATAAAAAATATAAAGAAATGATCAAAAATTTAGGACAACTTTATTTATACTAAATAACAAATATTAGTTGTAAAACTACTAAAATATATTTTTATGTGGAATGTTTTTTGCAAAAAATTATTGACATATGCTTAAGATGTATAATCGGGCCGGGGCGAGTCGGTTCGGGTTCAATAGTCTCGGACACGGGTCGGGTCGGGTTCCAAATTTGCCATCGATTTACTAGTCTACTTTAGAGGTATTACTACAGCCTTACGTTTGATTTAAATTTGTTAAAAGTACTTTACTCTAGTGTAAACAGATAACAAATACTGCATAATTTCACTGTCAATATAATCTATTTATGCGTTAGTGATTAATTTATACACAATCTAACAGATAAAGATAGTATGCACACATCCATTCAGAATTATCACTAACAATCCTTGTTTTTTAAAGTTTTTTCATATCTTAGATGTAAATAAAATTTTGCCATTAGACGGTCCATTGTAGTGGGAATGACTCATTACTAGATCAAGCTTTTGAAATTTTTTAGCTCACTTTTATAAAAAAGTAGAGCTTATGCTTTTGACACTGTCCGTCCGTCTGTCTGTCTGTCTGTGTGT
>JAQIXJ010002278.1:0-16419 GCA_034700185.1 Phthiracarus laevigatus | reverse complement strand
AGTACAACCGCACTCTGGACTCGAACCTAACGTATGTCATTGCTCACAGGTTAAAGTAAGTGAACATAGCGTTAACCAACTACACCACAGAGGGCCACTTATGTTCCACTACAGCATAATCGAAATTACCTCAAAAATAATAAATATATTTCACTAAAAAATGCATACTAAATAGACTATATTTAGAATTTTTGCGATAGAATTTTATAAATATGGCCTTTAATGACTATTAAGAATTGATTTACAAAAAAATAATTTCTAAACTGTTTTATTTTCGTTAAAATTAATAGCGTAATAAAAAATATATCAATAAATTTTGTAACCTATTTATATTACAAAACTTTAAATTATAAAAATAAACTTTTATATTTTACGACAATTTTATAAAATATAAATAATTGATTAAATAAAAACCAAAGGGTTAATGGGATGTTATGTGTATTTTATTAAACTTTTGCCAATTTCAAACTATATCACGCAATACAAAAAATATTGAATTATTGATCAACAATTATTATTTTTAGTTTATATTTTTTGAAACTCAATGACATAATAACAAAAGTACGATATATTTTGCGTTTCATTATATAGTTGTATAAAATTTTTATTTATATAAGAATATCAAAAAACAAGTACGTAACATTCATATGGTGCTCACTTTCTTATAGTTAGTCTTCTCACTAAGCTAATAAGTTTATTTTATGAATACTTTAATAAAATTATTCTACAATTTTCTAAAATGTCAAAATAAACTTATATAAAATACGTGCTTAATACAATGGTCGATCTATTTCGGACACACGGACGAACGGACGGACAGCGTCAAAAGCATAAGCTCGTTTTTTTAAAAAAAAGTGAGCTAAAAATTCAATTTTTATTAACCTATTGCTATCGTAAATATTAGTTTTCAATTTATAAAAAATTTATAACAGTGAATTTATACCAAATTTATTGAATTATAATAATTTAAGTGTGAAAAAACAAACCATAGCTGAAAATTTGAAATATTGTAAATAAAATGTTTTGTCAGACATTATCATAAATGTACTGATACTGCCTTGAGAGTAGTTTTAATGGCATTTCCAACTTTAAAGTTTGCAAATTAAGACAAAAGTTTCGACCGACTTACTGTCAATCGATATTCAAGTCTCAATATTAAATGCGATATTGTGAACATTTCAATAACTTTATTATATTTTATTTTATTTAAAATTGAAATTTAAAATTTTGAAAAAACAAAAATGAATAGTTTCAGAGTGAGAGCTTAGTAACACCAGTTTCTGGCGTATTTTATAGCAGCGTAGCTCTAAAAGCTATTCACTAGAATTTTATTTAATATTTTAAATAGATTGCAAAATTGAAATGAGAAACAACAAACAGACAAGTAATTCTGTAGCATTCGATGCATCAAAACTATTGCCTGAAGATATTATTATTCAAACAGCTGGAAGTCATTTATATAGATATGGAATTTCTTTATATCAGTTTGGACCTTATAAAAGAATGATTCTATTCCATCCATGGTTAATATCAGTAGTAAACCTAATGTTTTTTGCTAAATTCGTCGCAACTATACTAATAAAGTCTTGTAGTAAAGATATTTATATAATACTAGGAGATTTTGCTTACTTTCTAAATCTTAAGATATTCATGAATATACTATGTATTCAGATAATTATTTTCGTGATCACATCACAAATCATTAACGTTTATAAATTTAAGCGAAATATTGGCCAAACATATATGAAACCTTTTAAAATGTCATCAGGTTTGGTTTCGCCACAAAGCATTGGTTTAATGAATGAAATTCAAATTTATAAATATGTTAAATCAGTAAAATTCGTATTCATTTTTGCTAACATTAATGCTAGTTATTTTACGCCATTTATGGCATTTTTACTTTCAATTATACCTCTAGCATCAAACTCAACAATTATCCAAATAATATTTTTCGCAATTCCGTGGTCTTTATTATTTTCGTTGTTTGTTTTATATGTTATGAATTTTATAATTTTACACTTTGTTTATTTTTATTTTATTTGCTATTATATTAAACTTAAATTTATAAATATTAACGAATTCATTCGAAGAGCAGCAGAGAGCAAATCTATTTTAACAAAACACAAAATTAGCTTAATTTTATCGATTATTGAATCAATTCATATTGAAGTCGAAACATATAATAGAGAATATTGGTCTGCATTCATATTGAACTATTTTATCACATATTTATCGCTAATTAGTTTAAATTTGGTTATTAGTATTTTCGGCAATATTAGTCTAATTTTGAGGCTGGCATTTATATACTCTCTTTTATTGTTATGCGTAATTTTTGTCACTTATTCATTTATTCCATCTTCAATTGTTGTTAAAGCGAAGAAATCTTATCAATTGCTAAATTATATATATGTTAAGAAAAACAGAAAAATTATAGGATGCGAATCAAAAATGAAGGTCTGATTCAATTTCAAAGATTTTTATTTCAGTCTTTAAATTCTTTTCTAAAGATTTCATCATTAATCGAAAGGTTGAGTCAGAAAAGAATAGGATTTTGGTGTTGGAAACTATTTATCATCGATTACTTTCGATCATATGAAGTAAGTCAATACAATATTAATTACATTTTATTGCTATTATTTTGAGCTCACTTTTTTAAAGTTGAATTAATACGTATATTGATTTGACCACTCTATCTGTCCATCCGTATTTTACCAATTTTATATTAAAAAAGAAATTTTACTCTTAAGATTTGGCATCTCGCTATCATGGGTTAAAAAACTTATATAAACTTATATATTATTTGAATTCATCTTTCTTTAAGATCAGAGATGTGTTTATATTTATGTGTTTATAATTTTATTAACAGAGATATAAAACAAAAAGTTGTCAAAAAAGATAAACTTATATAGTTTATTCATGACAAGAATAAACTAGTAAACTGATATCCGAAATGTCGGGTTCATGTGGGAAATCAGGCAACTATTGTCAGGTTCTGGTGGGGTTAAAACCAAAATTTTTAGTACAAAACCGAACCAGACATACAATACGAATATAAAAACAAAAATTTATGAAAATTATGTACATATTGAAAATTGCAACTTTATTCCAACAAAATTAGTTGGAATTTTATGCAATTTTAAATTTGATGATGATTTTCTGTGAAAAATATTAAAATATTAATTAAAACACGCTTATCTATAAAAAAGATAGATAATCGGGTCGGATACGTACCTGTCTGGTTCGAGTCGGGTCTGGTTCTTAAAACTCTGTCGATTTACTAGTCTAGTTATTAACCATAAAAAATGAGCTCTATTATGGTCTCTTTATTTCTCTAATAATGTTTCATTCTTAATTTAGATTTTTGGTTTACTTGGGATTTATGCAATAAAAGTATTAGATTTGACTCTGTTTGGAGTTAGAAAATTATAATTCAGAAATCAGAAAAATCAACAGAAATTCAGAAAAAATTATCTACAATTCTTCAACTCATTTTAAGTTGGCTGATTATAATTAATTCTAAATAGTTGTAAACATTCTAATTATTTGCTGCATTATTCAAAGATTACATATTAAATACACTTTAGTTAGAATAGTTACTTAGCAGTGAAAAGTTTTTTACGCTTAGTCAGAAAACAAAAAAAATTAAAAATTTAATTTAAGTCTTTATAAATTACCTTATACTAATTTTAAATTTGACCTTTATCTGTTATATTTATATTTATTCTTGCGGTAAAGATATGCATACTTGTCACAAATTCAAGTTTCTTGTTTTTTGATCACATCACAAATTATTAACATTTATGAAATCTTAATCAGATTTATATATAATTATTTTATGACATTATTGGAATATAGTCAATCATTAATACATCTTGGCTGCTAGATTTATACATCTAGTCGTTGTAAAAATGTGTAAAATTACGGAAATTACGTGACGTAATTTACGTCATTAAGCTCTGACCATTCTAACGCTAGCATTAAATTTAACAACTATTCATATTAGACTAGTAAACGGGTACCCGAATGTCGGGTTCGGGTCGGGTACCCGCAAAGTTTGCCGTGACTGGCCGGGTCCTGGTTCAAGCTTCACGTGTTCAGGTTGGGTTTGAGAATTTTTTATGCAAAATCTGATTTCATTAAAAATACAAAGATATAAACAAAAATTTAGGAAAAATTTTGCTATTTTTAAAATAGAACTTTATTTATAACTAAATAACAAATACTACCGTAGTTGTAAAACTGCTACAATATTTATTTTATGTGGTATGTTTTTTACTAAAAATTATTGACATTTGTTTAAGATGGATGATCGGGTCGGGTCGGGTTGAACCATCTCGGGTCGGTTTCCTAAATTGCTATCAATTTACTAGTCTAATTCATAAGCACTAATAAATTCGCATTTCCATATTTTTTAATTTAAACGATATTTGCAATTAATGGTATGAATGATAAAATGTTGCACTTTATTTATTTCTCCATTAATTGCTATATTTCAAACTAAATAAATACATATTAACATTGAGTAATTACATGAAAGACAACGATCCTCCTTATCTTAACGTCTGTTGATCATAGAGTAGAAAACAATTAAAAAATTTACCGTTATAACTAAATGTAAGTTGTCTGTTATAATAAAATGTTTTATTTTTATTTCGAAAGTGCGCATACAACATCAACTTAATTACGTAAAAACCCAGATTTCGAAAAAAATCTACCAAAAATCAAAATCACTAGCTAACTGTAAGTTTATAAGTAACATAATTTACATCTAAATTATTTTTAAAATGAAAATGAAAATAATAATAATAAACTGGTTTAACAAAATACAATTAAGTAACATATTGTCAATTAACGCCGTGCACCAGTTTTTGCGCTTCGATGAAGTGTTGCTCAAACATGTCCATATACTTCTTCACTTCGTCATCGGTGAAGCCGTACTGCGGCGCCAACTCCTTCACCGATTTGCAACCCTCAGGCGCTTCAGTGAAGTCCACATCCGCTTCGCCCCCCAAATACTTGGGCAAACTTTTGGCCGGTATTTGTTCCTTCAACTCGTCGCCATTAGCGAATCGCACAATATTCTGGTGCCTTCCCACCCACATCTTAGCGATAGTCCACAGTGGGCGCAAAAGTCGCGGTAAATTATAGATCACTACGTACCGCAAACCGTACGGAAACGAATTTTTCAGCGTATTTATGAAAAATTGGAGAAAATCCATGTCCGCATTACGGATACCGACACCGGTTATATCGAATACCATTACGTAACCCTTTTCGGCCGCTTCGAGGTCTACCTGATTGATGACTCCCACGACGAATTGGCGAAAATACTGGCTTAGTTGAGGAACTTTTTTGTTCACCTTTACCCGCAGGTAAATGATGGGACGGCCGTCTTGGTCGTGACCGTACGGGAACATAGCGCCCGCTTTCACAAACTCTTGCGGCAAATCGCCTACAGTGCGCGTATTAATGCCGAACTCTTTGCGCCACATTAGCGCCGAATCCATGTGCTCCACCGACTTGTCCACATCTCCCTGATGGTATTTAATGTACCGCAGTGTCCACCAGTCGTTTGTTCGAACTCTGGTTATGTCTTGTTCGTCGTAAAAATCTGGTTGCGATTCGTAGATTTCCAGGAATCGTTGCCGAACTTCTGGTATTAGTTCTCTGTAGTCTTTCTCCAGTTTTTGCGGCATTTTTGGAATTTTCTTTATTTATTTACTTATTTTTTACTCACGCAAATATATTACGGCGATTGTATCATTGATTGTTTGAACACTTATTTCACAGATACGCGGTGGAAACTTTTTTTAATTTAAACGTCGTTACTTTTTGACGACAAAAATGAATACGAAATATTTTTTCCGAAGCAAACAATAACAGTAAATGACATTCACGATTTCGTATGTGCGTATGTTTTCTACGAGAAGAAACCTGTTAGAATGTTGTACACCTTCAACGTCAGGTTATATAACGATAGTAATAGGGAAAAATTCCCAAATTACATTTTAACAATAAATGAAGACAATAAATAAAAGAAGAAAAATAGATTTAAACTGATTTCTCGAAAAACACCATTATTTGGTGGTTCAAGTGCGCTCACTGTAATTATTTACGCATTTAAACAGGTTTCCCGAATTAAATTCACCGGGGAATAACCCGCACGTTACATATAAATTAAAACTCACGGATTTATTAGAATTCAGACTCTTGGTGGAAAAAATTCAAATAACTAATAGCCAAATATTGGCTTAATTAGTAATATAACTTGTTTGATCATTTGCGTAATAACGGTGACATAACTTTCACTTTTTTGCGTTAAAACAAATTAGCGATAAAAGCTAAACTACGTTTTATGCCACGTAGTAGTTAATACCCTAACATTTATTCATACATTAGCGCCCTTGTCTAACAATACCTTTCGCTTTCTCTCTCTCTCTCTCTCTCTCTTTATCACACTCTCGAAGGTTTATTAGCTCTTATTTGGATTAGCTATGTTGAGCGACATTAAATTCCAATATCGCAATAATTTTCCTCAAGTTTGGCCTAAATTCAGTAATATAACGTGACATAATAAACAAGCTTATTTCGAACAAAAAAAATAAGATATTAACTCAATTTTTATCCTCAAACACAGACATATATATTAATAAAAAAACATTTTTCCTATTTAATTAATTTAAATCTTAAACAGTTTAGACTATTAATGGTTTATTAGATTTATTATTATCATAATTGATATTTCAACTCAAAAAATCCCAATTCTGAACTAGAATTATAAGTAATTTGTCAAATCAAATCATCCAAATTTTCCTCGTTGAATAATAATGTTTCAATATGTAAATATTCCATTTTTTTTATAAACTCTTGCCAAATATGCGATTAAATTTTTATATGACGTTTTTTCGAGTAACTTTATAATTTTAGTGCGTAACTGATTGTTTATTATTATTAGAAGTTGAAGGTAAAAATTATTTCCATTAAGTCAAAAAATTCACTTAAAATCAAAAGATTTTGTACGAAAATGTTTTCTATCAATATTTTGTTAGTATAACCTATAAATTGTAACAAATGTTCCACCTGTTGTTGAAACGTAGTCATAAAATATTAGAGGTCATAATTAAATAAATCCAAATCTTATGTTTACGCAAAATTTATATACAGATCCTTGAATTGAGTTTCCCATAAACCATCGTAATAATAGCATTTACGCTTAAGTTTTAGCGTTTAAAATTATTCAATCAAAACATTTTATCAATAGGGTTTTCACACTTATTGTTAATATTTAATTTTTCGCTTTAATTAAAAGTCGAAAAAATCCTAACTTTTGACGCAGACAATTTAATATTGTTTATTTCAATAATTAAAAACCAAACAGCGTAAAAATCATATGATCGAAAAAATAGATAAAAAATTATCATCTGTTGAAGGTAATGGGAAAAAATTTTAAAGAGCACGGAGAATAAATTTTACAGTCAAAAAAAAGACGTTTTGAATTTTATTTTATTTTAGAAAAAAATAAAATACATTAAACAAACGTATAATAAGCTCCACAATAGGAATCTAAACCTAGAAAAATTAAAGTTTACGTGCAATCACAAAATAAAAAGGCAACGAAAAAAAACAGTGAAAGCATAAAAAAATTAACTTAAAAAAACTTTGTAACAAATTTTAAAAAACTAATTTAAATTAAAAAAAACCCGCACTAATTCTCGCACTTAATCTTAATCGGTTTATGTTTGAGAGCGTCGAACATGCACTCCACATCCGTCCTGTACTTCTGCATAATCGAGTTTCGCTTCAATTTCATCGCAGCGGTCAGCAAACCAGCGTCCGGTGTCCACTCTTCGTGGCACAAGTGGATCATCACCGGAATCTCGGTTCGGTGAAGCTTCTGCGCGAACCCAGTCTGGATTATTGACTTGTGGATGGCGTTTTTGATCTTTTCGTTCGCGCATATGCTCTCCATCGATGCATTGTCCGGCAATCGACACTCTTTGCACAGCGCGCCCAATGACTTGATATTTGGCATAACCAGAGCTACCATGTTATTGACAATGGCGTCGCCGCACACGCATATATTGTCCACGTATGGGCAGTTTTTTAGTGCGGCCTCGATCTGATTGGGAAACGCAAAAAAATTGGATTATGATTATGTTGCGTGATTTTACTTGTTAGGGAGGCGTGATTTTTGTGATATAATGATGTGATAAAAATTTTATTTTAGTAATAATTCTGTTTTTTTTGGCTTTTGATAAACTCTCGAACTTTTAAATGCCCGTTAAATACTTTGTTAAATTTATGAAAAACTTAACCTAACCTAACCGTAATAAAAAATTTTTGATTGAAAATGAATCATAAACTTAAAATGGGAGTAAAAATTAAAAAATTTTTGATTCATTAGTTTAGTTTTAAATCAGATAATTAAATCAACTTGTGATTCAATAACTATCCATAATGAATGATTCTAGTGATAAACTGTTTTAAAGTTTTTAATCGTAAATTAAACTATCAATTTTATTTTAATTTGACAGATAATTTAAAAATATTAAGCTCAAATCTTGATAGAGATTATACAAACTGTAACGCAGGAATATTGCAAAATCAAAACTTTTTATAGACATCGCTTCTGGCCCAATATTTGAGAAATTAAGGATATGAACCGATATTAATTTTTTACAAATATTTTGGTAAAAAGATACCAATTTGCAAGTCAAGGAATCTGCAAAACTTTGACTTTTAGTCTTATAGAAAGTTTGCAAAAAGTTCCACAAATGTCGACGAAAAAGTTTTTTAAACAAAAAATGTTCAATTACTTTAACTAGTTAAGTCAAAAGTGGGAAAAATTATCTATGATTCGTTAGCCTTCAATATTAAAATTAAGTGAATCTAAAAGTAATCTTTAAGAAAAGAGTAAGAAAGTTTCTGACAGATATTCGGCTTATGATAATTGTGTGAAATATTGTGTAATACTATTTAATTGTTTAATTAATTTTTCAAAAACAAGTTCCTTTTAGTAAAACAAGTATTTTCCTTAGAATTGTGTGCTATGACATTGATTTACAAGTTGAAATAGAAGTGTTCAACATATAAATTTTAGTACTTAAAGTTCATTTTGGTAAACAACGTTAATAACAGATTGACGTAAAACATGCAATTATTATGAAGTTTTATGACTATTATTCGTATTATTCTAAATTTATCAATTATAGCTTAATGTTTCAGTGGAATTAGTCTAGATAACACAAAATAAATGAATAATAAATTAAATTTCAAATTACCCAGTTATCGACAAACGAAATCGAGGGATAAAATGGGAATATTTTAAATTAAAGACGCAAACATTTGCAAATAAAAAGTTAATATCGAATTTGAATTAATTTTAATAATTTACACTGTTTTGAGTCCCGGTTTATGCTCTGAACTTTTATTAACTTTTAACCCAAAAATGTTTTACGTTTTCTTTATAGGACATCTATAATCCACGAAAGCGTTAATAGAATTTTAAACGGATTAATCAAAATTAAACTTAAAAAATCGTAACACAAGTTTATCGCTTGACCATTATAACGATTGTTACCAAACATATTGAAATGTAATTCTATTGAAACATTGACGTGATATATGTCAAACAGAATCGCTTAATAATTCAACTAACATGACCTTTAGTTGCCTCTTTCTATTTATAGCAGACACATGTATAGCCAGAAGGGACGTATAATACCGGCTATTATTAAATCACAGATAAAAATCATTCGCTATAAAACATCGCCACAGTTTGGTAGTCAAAGGCATATAAATTAGAAAAAGTGAGATAAACAGTATATGTAACGTACACGTGTATAATATTATCTGGAAAAAAATGTTGAAAGTGAACGTATCCTAAAGGTTATTCTCCTTGCTATGAACATCGATTAAAAACGGATAAAAGAAATTAAGCGAAAAATCGTGCTCATAAAAATTACTAATTACTTCGGGCAATCGAAAGTATAATCGATTACGAAATTATAGATTAATAATTCTCAGGGCAATTGTTGTTGTAATCCAAATTTGGAAAGAAACAAAAATTCACTCACTTTTCCCAGCGAAATATATTCGCCGTTCGCTAACTTGATTAAGTCTTTTTTTCGGTCAATAATTTTAAGCGTTCCGTCGGGAAAAACCTCGCCAATATCTCCCGTATAAAACCAACGAATACCGTCGGCATCGGTAGCGAACGACTGCGCCGTCAACTGTTCCATACCGTAATAGCCGTTGGACACCATTTTTCCTCCCACCACTATTTCTCCCCTCGGATTAGGTTGATCGGTGGTCTTATAGCCGCCATCTTCCCAATCAACTAACTTAATATTGACGCCATTAAGCGGCGCTCCGACGCGACCGAACGATAGGTCAGCGAAATCGGTGCATAAAACGGCGCCACACGTTTCAGTAGTTCCGTAACCATGAATTAGTAATGTTTTCAGCGAACATTTGATAAGCGATTGCAGTTGCGGCGATAGTGGAGCGCTTCCAACCACCATGTACTCCAACTTTCCGCCCAATTGTTGGCGAACTTTGCCGCAAAGAAGTGTGTTTACTATTGGAGTGTCGTATCCTATATTTTTGTGGATTTGAAATAGAAAAAATTATCGGTAAGTATCGTGAGCTATAAAATATGATTGATTTTCTATTGATTTTTTTCTGAAGAAGAGAAAGAAAAAATGTTTGTCAATCATTCATTCTAGTGGTTTCTCTAATTGAAAATTCAAGGCTAGTAGTGCTTAACGAATAAATTATTAAATTTTTGAACCCCTTTAAAGACTTAATTCTGTAAATACCCTCAAGACAAACACACGTTTCTTTAAAATAGCATGCTATTACTCACGTAGTACTACTCACTGTATATTTAAATAAGTATCATTGACGGAAATAGACATCGGCGATAAAAATTAAAATAATGGAATTTTTTCTGGAATATTTGCGGTAGCATATGGAAAAATTAGGTTTTTTTTAAATTTCACCCAAATAACATCCGTCGGCTACCTTTTATTGCAGAAATTAATTCAAATTGAAGGTTTAAGGAAATTTATTTTTAACGCAATTTGTATAAAATGTTAATTTTAATTTTGATTCAGTTGGCTAAACATAATAATTATATATATTATATTATTTAAAATCTCAAAAGTAAAAATCATTATTCACAATAAATTATCTATTTCGCTCTAACTAATAATAATTAGTTCGTTTGACAATTTTCGTAGTTTTTAATTTTTATCTTTAAAACTTTTTATTTTAATCTTTTCATGTAATCACAGCTAGTTTTTGGTGTTAATTTTGCTTATTATGTCGATAATAATTTACAACAAACACTCACTAAATATGCAAATAATGGAGGTTATTAATCATAAGCAATTAGATTTAATATCGATAACTAATTATATCGGTTGCTTCGAACACTTTTTTACTTTTATCAATGATTAATGTAATAAGAGTTTTTATCGATTTTTCTTATTTTTATTGGAAATTTATTAAGAAATTGAATGTTGTAGTAAATTTATTTTTAGTCCCAATTGTGGAAAAGTTGTTTAATAGGAATCTCGAGTGATTGAGGTAATTGTATGTTTGCGTAAATGCCGTATTAAAACCCGTAACAAAAACATTCTAATTATTTGCTAATTTCACTGTAATCATTATGTATTTGAAAATAATTACGTTAAAATCCACTGATATTGATTATTAAGGAATTAAAAATAAATATATTTAATGCTTTTCGAAATTTGGAAAGTTTTAAAAAATCTTTATAAA
Source organism: Phthiracarus laevigatus (assembly GCA_034700185.1). NCBI lineage: Eukaryota > Metazoa > Arthropoda > Arachnida > Sarcoptiformes > Phthiracaridae > Phthiracarus > Phthiracarus laevigatus. Next base: position 4,632 of record JAQIXJ010002278.1, on the reverse strand, counting down.
CTTTTAATAGTTATAAGTCATGGAATTTTATTTTCCATGGAAAATTATTATTAAAAGTTAATTCTCTCATCAATAACTTTAATTTCTAAAGTTTTTTTTGCTTAAAATATCGCATAGCTTTTATTCTAGCTTTTTACATATTAAAATTCTGAAGAAAACAAAACAAAATTTAAACATAATCGAATTTAAATAATGAAGACATTCATTCATCTTCGTAGCATATTTTCCGCCAATTGGAAATACAGATAAATTTCCAAATAAAATAAAACGTCGTGTGATTAAACAAAATCCTACTTTTAATTATGACTAGATTTATTTACAACGAAAGGAACGGATCGAATTGAACAATCATCGCAAAACACAAACTAATGCATACCTTTTTGTATCCAATCGCTTTTATACTTGATTAGGTAATTAAATATATCGGTAGACACCGGTGTTCTGGAGGCCAACTTTGCGTACATCTCCTTACGGATGCGATCCAACACTAGCGGCACCGTAGTCATAATCGTAGGCCTAAGTAACTGTAGATCGCATATCTGTCCGTCTGCCAAACCGGGCGCCGATTCATTAAGCGTGAAAGGTGTCGCGAAACCGATCTTTACTCCGCCACAAAACAGAAATATTTCGATCGTTGCCTCTAGAATGTGCGCTTGCGGCAGATAACCGATGTAAGTATGTCTGGGGCCTTCCGGTATCACATCTCTCACTACCTGTCCCATAGCCATCGCTGCCTCCTTGATTTGCCGCTGGGTTCCGATTACGCCTTTTGGTACGCCACTGGTACCTGACGTGTACATTATCATGCATACGTCGTCCGGACTCAGTGGCGATAGTTCGTATTTGTGGCCGAACTCTTTGCCGTCGTTTTCCAGTTTTGTCAGTGTTAGTACTTTTATTGAATCTGGAAATTTACAGTTTAATACTTTGTTTGGCCCTAAACAATAAAGAACAATAGCAAATTTACTAATAATTGACCTCGTTTTACGTTAAACGATTGGCATGAATTTAAGAAAGTTTAAAGATAGATTTATTGTATTTTTATTTTTGAATAATATAGTTTCAATGTTTTAATTCAAAAATAATCCATTTGGTCCTCGAAAATGTGTAAAACATTTAATTAAAAAATGCAAGGAAAATATTTTTGTGACCGAAAAACTTTAGATGAATGGTTAGATGAAGGTTTTGTTTTAGAAAATGTTAGAAAGGATAATGTTTTTCGATTAAATTAGTTTATCGAATATTTTATTTTGTCTCATAAATATTTAATTAACCAAACGATGCTAAAAAAATACCGTTTTTAATCATTTAGGGCAGTCTGATATGAGCTCAATTTTGTTAACTCAGCGGTAAAGCTATAAAATTATAATTTAATGCGCATTTATTTTTTTCGGTAAAAATGTTTATTAAAACAACGCTATCGATAGAAAAAACTAACTGTAATTGAAAAAATATTTAAAGTTATTTTAAGTGGTATAATGTATATCTGCGTATCTATTCTAAATAAAAAATTGTCTTAGTGGTGTGTCAAAACTCGACCGACAGGTTTCCATTAAGGATAACACAATGAAATTTATTGAAGACTTCGTCATACGTTACAAATGTGTAAATTATTATTATATTGTTTGAAGTATTTAAAAGCTTAATTTTGCGGTTTACAAAGTAAACACAACACTTCATTACCAAAAAAACCGAAGTGTACATAAGAAATTCCACGATAATCACAAATACGACGAAACTTGTATTCGAGTTAAAACATAGTTTTTAAAAATATCCTTGAAATATTTTAACTAGGCTAACATATGCCGCGAGATGTCCATGAGAGTCATTGAAGAGGATACAGAAAGTACTTGTGTGTTTGTGTGTGTGTGAGGCTGAAAATATTTCTTGTACTAAATTTATCGCATCGGAAAAGAAAATTTCTAAATCTATAATTGACAAAACAAGGCTAATCTCGTAGCACCATAATAGTAGACAAAAATAATATTACGCGATTATAGTTATTAAGCATTTTGTTTGAGACGAGTTTATTAACCTCTAGACAGGCTTACATTAAAACCTTATAACCTGAACTATATATTTTTTTGTTTTTTGCTGCATTTTAAACGCCTTTCAAATAAATAAAGTAACACGCATTCAGCTACAAACTGATTGGCCACTATTTTTCTTCATCATTATTCTTATTATTATTACTTAGTAGAAAAAATTTATGCCAATAAATATGTACGATAAAAATCTTATTCGATAAAGCAATGGGTGAAATAAAATATAATTATGTTTTTATTCGCGACGCAAGTTATTTTCGCAACGCGAAAACTAAACCGTGCTATATTTATGTGCGCATTTTCCATTGAAATACATTGATTATTGGTGAAAAAATTTTAAAAGAAATTTCTTGTTTAGTATTTTTTGCACTAAAAACTATGCAATTATTAAAAGTTTTTAAAGGAAATTCTAACGCTTTCAACCAAAATCATTATATTTATTATGACAATGAAAGCATGCATAATGAGCGTTATTCAAAGAAAATTTGCAAATTTTATCCTCAAAAATCACGAGACATAATGACCTATAAATAATACGGATATATCTTCAGGTGACGAATACGGGACCGCAACAGAACTGTCAGCTTGATTTCGATAAACTAAGCGTAAACACATAAATTTATCGTCGCTGTAAACATACCTTCAAAATAAACGATTGTAGTGACATATGGCAACTTATCAATGAGCGAACAGACGCGCGAAATCAGTTCGTAACTCGTGAATATGTGCGCCACTTTCGTTTCGTTGAGCGCGTGAATCAGTCCCTCATCGCTGAGCGTGTGAAACGCGGTCACCAGAACGCCACCCATTTTAGCGATACCAGCGCTGGCCACGAAGTACTGAACGCAAGTCTCCGAATAGATTACCACCCGCTGACCCGACTGTAAGCCGTTCGCCAGCAATCCTTTCGAGATATATAAGATACGATCGCACACTTGTCCCAGAGTTAACCACTTATAATCGCTTAGCTTATACTTTCGCAAAACTTTGCCGTCAACTTTGATCTCTTCTCCTTTACTGTTGTACTGCACCTCTTCGGCCAGCACTTCGCGATAACCGAGCGCTGGTTTGTCCCGCGGATACAGATCCAGAACCATATCCATTGCTTCGTTGATGGTGTTGACGCCCATCATCGGATGCGGTGGTAATTCTACAAAACGGGTCCACACGCCAGTTGCCGATCGCTTCCCACCCACACTTCGGGCTTTTTCTAGTGTTTGCCACGGTTTTTGTATGACATAGTAGAGCGGTAGTGTCAACAATGTATAAGTAGTGACAATAATTCGCGTGAAAAACATGAACACAAACACAAATGACTTGAGAAACAAATTTGTTGCCATTGTATTTGGTTTTGCGTTTTTTCTCTCTCGATTTACAGTAAAAAAAAGTTTAAATAACGCTAAAAGTAAATCGCAAGTTACAAAAAAAACGCAGTTAACCCTAAATTATATTAACAACAAAAAGGAATGATAACGGAACAAAATATCACTAATTAGTAATTATTTACTGGAAACATTAGAAGTTCGTTTCAACTAACAAAAAAAAGTTTTGCCAGCGGAGATCTTTACGCTTCACGGAGAACGACACGCTACACTCGAAACAATATTGAAACTGCTAAAAATGTTTCAATGGAAACAGAAAAAAACTTTTTTTTTGTTGATTAGTGCTGCTGCCGTGCCGTGTTTGCTACGTTAGCCTTTGCTTACGTACGCAGCGAATAAATAACTCGTAAGCTAAATGCAGAGCGAAGTGATTGTATAATAAACACACAGCAAAAAGTAACTGCTTTTTTAACTAAACGAAACTCGTCATACATGTGTGTGTGAGTGAGTGAGTGTGTACAGACTCACGTAAGTCTAAGAATATCAATCGCTCGCTGCGCTGTAATAAATTGTGTTATCCCGTACTGTGCCCTAAAGGCTCCGAAGCGTTGATTCAATTTTGAGACTTCGTATTTGACCTCAAAATAAGTATCATACGAAAAACAAAACTGCGATCATATCATCTGTTTGTTGTACAACAGTATTACTGAAACAATTTTTTGTAGCTTTATTTGATTTGATTTTAGTTTTTTGTTTTTGTTTTAATAAGCGTATGTAGAAAAATCATTATTTGGGTACCAACTTATAAAATAAGTATTCTTGTTTAGCAAAATTGTTAATTTTATGTTTACTCTTAATCATTGAAAATGTAACTGTAATTTTTTCACATATCTATGACGAAAACTATATTTACATAATTAACAAAAAAAGAACTCTTATCACTAAAAACTCGTTTACAGCATTTAGTACATAATTTTTCCTTTTACACCCAAATTAATTTCATTATAATGCGAAAGTTTTAATTACTTTTAAAAATTTGTAAGTTACTTACGGGGTAAATGTTAGTGTAGAGCACGGCATCTCGCTTTGAAATAAATTTCCTATCTCGTTTTCCGAAATTTATTTATCATATTTTTATAATAGGATAACTTCAAGAAACCATAGTTGAAACCAGGCAACCTTTGATTACCAAAAAAACACACTATGTCTAACATAAATGAATACAGAATGCATGTATGGTTGAAACCATTGAAATTGTGAAGTTA
>JAQIXJ010002277.1:0-16427 GCA_034700185.1 Phthiracarus laevigatus | reverse complement strand
TCTTAATAATGTAGGAGAACGTGACAGAGGGAGAGAGAGAGAGAGAGAGATCATTCTTTTAGTATATTATACGATTATTGCAGAGTACATTCTATAATCTTTAAGTTTTATAAACTTTTTTAACTTAAATAATTGTTGGAAAAAATTCAAAAAAATCACCACTTAAAGTTTACTATAACTAGTTTTTCTTTTAATTTATAAAAATAAAATAACATTTTCTGTATAATAATATTGATTGTCGTATCTTATCTGGTACTTATTGTATGATTAAATGGTTGATTTAAATTTTTACTTTATTAATAGAGTTTATAATAAAAACATAACAATAGATACCGAGTAAGATGCAAAAACCAAAATATGTAGTTATTGAGTAATTGTACTGTTCAAAGAGTTTTTTTAAGTATTTATTAATATTTGTAAAACTTTATATAAAAACATACGTTGTATTGATTTGTTAAGTGTAGAATACAATCTGTTATTCGGCTAAACCGGGAGAATTTTTAAATTTTAAATATTTCCGCTTGGAATTGACCTGAAGATAAGGTTTTCTGTGACCTGGGAAAGTGAAAATCCGGAAAACTCCCGGAATTCGAGAGCATTTTTTGATCACTCGAGTTAAATGCGAAATGCATATTGTAGTAATAAATGCATTAAATTTTTAAAAAATTTAACTAAAAATTTTTTAAATAATCAGATGCTTTAAAACATTTCATAAAGCTACAAAAAAGTACTTAAAATTAATTTCTCGAATACTTTTGTACAATTTGTATGATACAGTTCAATTGCTAGTTTTTGTGGCTTGTATTGAAAATAATTTTTTTAATACAATTTTTCATTTTAAATTAGGCAAAGCAAATAGTCTTAATAGATAGAATTTCATTTGAATTTTTAAAAGATATTTGTTAGTATAAAGTAATTATTTTAAATTTAGTAGCTCATAAAAAATTTTATCGAGCATTTTCATTGATTTTTTCATTTAGTTATAGATATTTTCTCACTTTCCCTTCCCCGATACTGAAGGCTAGAAAAATAAATAATTTTTCATTTCCTTATCTACGAAATATGAAAAAACAATTATTCGTTGGATTCAAAAACAATGTTCAAAATTGTAGTCAAATCCCAAAAGTAATTAAATTTTATTATTAACTTTAATATTAACAATTTACATGCTTAAATATAAATTGTTTAATTATTGTTTAATTATATGACTAATTAAAAAACATAATTACAATAAAAGAAACACATTTTGTATTTCTAAATATGTTTTAAAGATTTCATAATCACAGTTAATATATTGTAATTTTTCTACAAATATTCTGCTATATTTAGAAAGTTTAATGTTGTTTAAAATAAATTTTAATAAATATTTTGCTCTTTTAAAATATGAACAAACTTTAAGACTTAATCGTAACCAAAGTACAGAAATCTGTCTATCATTTTTTATGTTCTACTCAAAGCTTATAGGATTAAAAAGCAAATATTTAAACTTGAAAATTAGGAATGGGTCTTCTATTTCAAATGTTCTCTCAAATTAAAACTGTTAAATTCTCAATGTTTATAAGCTCAACCATCACTTTTGTTCATAAAATTTTTATATATTATACAAGATTGTTGAAGTGTATACTAAAATATTTTATTTGTCTACCGGTATATTATGTTTGGTAACCGAATACTTTTTCACAAATTATAATCCACTTAACATCTATCTCATGCCGTTTTACTACACAGGTTTTTATAAATAAAATCCGAATTTTTTATATAACTTGTTTTTAAAAGTGTAAAGAAAGTAAATGACAAATACAGATCACTTTAATCGGAAGTGAAAAAAGAATTGAAATTTTTAATCTGTCAACTTTCATTTCTCTTTTGTTAAATAATTCAATAGAGTTGACAATTGCAATATTTTCTGATATTTTTGTTACAGTTTTGGCTTATTTAATGGATACTCGAAATGTACTTTGAGTTTGCTGTCACCAAAAATAATACAAGATTTATGAATGGCTTTGAGATAAACCTTAAAAATACAATATCATTCATTTTTTATAAATATAGTACATAGATAGGAAGTGAGTCACAAAGAAAGGGTTTTCGCATAGACCAGAGGTTCCCAAGCTAGGGGTCACGACCCAAAAACCCAAAACAGGGTCTTATGTAAAAAATTGGGTTAATTGTTTTTTAAATTTAGCATTATTGTTGGTCACAATTAAAGAATAGGCAAATCATTATTAAGAAATAAAGTTTTTAGCGAATTTTTCATATTTGCTTAATTGATAAAATCTAATAAAGATCAAATTTAAACACCGAAACATGAACGACACAATTATAGAGAGCTCCCTTTTTCATAGTTTAATGCATAGATTTTAAGTTATTAGATTTTAAGCATAAAATGGCATGATCCCAACATCTTTATTAATATAAGAAATCGACTAAATCAAAATAATTCAAAGTGAAGCACATTTTTTTGAACCAATAACTAAATTAGAGAAACGATAAAAAATCATATTCAAAAAAAATCGCAAATAAAATAAAAAAAAACTGTTAATTTAATTCTTTTCAAAGTTTATGACACAAATATTATTCTAAGCCGGAAAAGTAATATCCTTAAGCAGTCCGAAACAGAATCTTTAAGCCTAAAGGTTAAAATAAGGATCAGAAAAAAATCTTAAAACGTCAATCTATAAAAATTTTCGTGGGTGTATCGTAAACGCAAACCGGGAGGTCTATTTTCTTCGCAAAGTAAAAATAGCGCATTCTAACTGTGCATCAAAAAGACACTATATTTTTTTGATTTTCTTAATTCACAATAAAAAAGCTTCAAAATTATGTTAGATTATTTTTTTGACATGAAAAACAATTACGGTCACTGTAGTGACTTTGTTCGTTTAGACGAATACAGTGTAATCCCTTAATTCGCTTTAAAGTTTCAAGTTTCAAAAATCGGTTGATACGGTTAGACATTTCGTACAAATGGAAGTAAAGTTTTACTAAATTGAATTGTTTTATTAAACTTGTATTTTTAAAAGATAACGTTTGAAAACGTAAGAAAAGCGTTAAACTTAATGATAATCATTTATTCCCATATTCATGATCATTTAACACGACAAGTTCTAAATATAACAATAGAATATATATACATATGTATGTACAATGTCTAAGAAAAAACTTCAAGGCTTAGAATTCACTCGATAGCGCATCTGGCTCTGACATACAATTTACATTTGCACAGTAACTCTACTGTACGCGAAAATAAGTGTTTTTTCTCATTTACTATATGAAGCAATTAACACACGCATACAAAAAAAATAAAGCTAAGTAATTATAAAAATGCTGTAATTTAATTGCAAGACTTTTAACGCCTAAACAAACAGTAGTTCAATAATGGGTGAATAAATTAAATATTAGGAGCAGTATATCAACCGTTTGCGACTAAAAAAAAAATATACCGGTAATACATAACGTATTACGAGCAAGAAATAAGCTTAAAATTTCCATATTTCATTAAAAAAAATTTATATCCACAAAATTTTCGAGACATTGTTCAAAATATTTTGTATAAAAAACGTTGTTTTAAAAAAATTGATGTCAAAAAATAGCTAAAAAATTACAAAAGTCGCATTTACCCGCTTCTTTTCTGAGTAAAAACATTTTTATTTGTTATAATCTTTTTTAACTTTTAAATCCTTATTTTATTAGCTTTTTTATAGGACATAGTATTTTTTGAACGACTCGAATATATAAAATTCGCTGATATTAAGCTGAAAAACGTTCAGCTGAAATGCATCATTTTTTCATCGATCTCTGTAACATGAAAACGTTAAATCCAATCTCTTCTAACGTTAATGCGAAAATTATTTAATAAAAATAATATTCCAAACTTATTTTTATAATATTTTACGTTTATAATAGGTTTCGACACTACAGTTTAATATTGGCATATAAAAAGTAAGTTAAGAATTCGTTTATTTAATTATAAATTTTGAAAGCAAACAGAGCGCAATTTAATACATGTAATTAATGCGATTGTCATGATAATGAGCATAATCTACAGTATTTTTTGGTGAAATTACATCTACATTTTTAACGCAATGAAATCGATCGTAAATTAATCAACAACAAACAAAAAAAATACAGTTCTGTTTAATCAGAAATGTTTTCTGTTTAATAAAATTTAATTAATAAAATAAATAAAAAAAACTGTTTGCTTTCGTATTGGCATCAAAGAATTAAAACATAAAACAAACAATTGAGCGATAAAAAAGTTTTTTAAACGCTACAAACAGAGAATATAAAGAAGTTTGACACACACATCAAACATTAAAACGTGAAGTGTAATAACAGTTTAGTAGTTTTACTACTTTCTCGCGTTGACTCGCACACACACATACAAAAAGTGTTTACATAATATTTCAATCAATCGAATACCTTAAGTAAAATTCATGCGAGGAAAAAATGTGAATAAAACGGGAGAACAGAGCAATCTATAATATAATGTAGAATGCGATGTTTGCCTGTTTGACACACATTCAAGAGCGAGAGAGCGTGGGAGTCCGGAGTAATCTTATTGAACGATACAGTGTAATACCGGTAACGGGTGCAGAGCCAGTGCAGCATCGCGTTTGATGTTTCGCATCGCGATTAACTGACACAAACCTTGCACTCATTACTATTGTATGAATATTAGCCTTGACATCGCTTTCGCTTATACTGTAACTTAGGCTTAAAGCTTATGTCTGCTCGCTTTGCTTTAACGAAATGATTAATTTTCAAAGTTTTAATTAATTTTGTTCTTATATATGGCGTTGCCGTTGTAATATTATAGCTAATTAATAGGATTTACATTGTTAATATATTGTATTGATCATGTAATTTGATTTAAATTAATTATTATAATAAAAGTTATAAGAAATGATTACCATTTTTATCTAGTCTAGTCTTGCATCGAAACGATTTTTTGATTTAAATTACATAGAAACAAAAACTACTTAGTCATAAAAGAATAAGAAAATCAAAAATGTTTGAATATTATATTAACGCAAAAAATCAGTTGGAATTATTGCAGTCACACAGTAATAAGACCATACTCTAATGTAATCATAAATTTTTGTATGGGAATTCAAAAATAAATATAGAATGTATTTATTAGTTTTTTGGGATATTCATTAATAATTCATTTAACATCTTAGTTGTATTTATTAAACCATCGCTACTCTTCATTCATCAATCATTAATATTTTGTTTAGAACTATAAAATTATCGAACTAAAGGAGTGTGGGGTTACGAAAACTCATTAAATTTGAAATATAATTTTTCATAAATAATAGGCAAATCGCTTAAAAATTTATACTTGAAAAATTAGATTTATCGGACTAATAAGAATATATACTTCGTTTTAAGAATTTGTATGGCAATCCCCAGTTAATTAAAAAAACGAGTTATTCTCAAAATGTTTTAACTTTGTGTTTGTTTATAACATAAGCTGTTATTCAAAAAGTATTTAATATTTCATAAGTTGAAAGTAGCGTACATAAATTTTCATTAAATTGCGAAAGTTTAGAAATTATAATTTTAAAAAATGACTAAGAGAAATTTAAATTAATTTCTTAAGCTAAGAAATGACTTAGAAAAAAGATAAATGAAATTTAATACTGTGTAATTTAAAACAATAATGTCAAATAATAAACAAGAACGACACATTCATAGACAGCTCACTTTTTCTTAAGTTAATGCATACTATTTTGATAAATTAATCAGTTTTCAAGAACACAAATTAATATAAGAACTATGTGGAATCCCTTAATTAATATGACTGCGAACACCATAACTGACAGAAAGACAGACGCATAGACAGACAGACAGACAGACAGACAGACATAGTAAAATCCATAAGCTCGACTTTTATTTAAAAAAGTGAGTTAAAAAAACCTTAATAAAAGTTGCTTTAAAGTAAAGGTGCCATGGTATGGTTTGTAATGGTTAACCAATGGTTTTATCCATTGGTTTTCGGCTTGAATTGGTTTGGTTTAGGTTTTTGTGGCATATTGAAAATTTGCCATTATATGTTTGATATGTCCGTGTGTGTGTGTCTGTACCCTCTCACTGCTGATGTCTATAAAATCATATAAAATATAAATGTTCTCCCTTATTCAATATGCCATCATCATATATGAGGACGTTTTTTGTTTTTTCTGTGTTTTCGTAGCCTTGAAACTATCGCGTATGCAGTCGCGTAGTCGATTCGTAGTGTATTTCTGTATTAAAATAAGCTCTAAGTCGCGTAAAGACAAAAAGCGTCCTCATATATGGCCATCATATGTGTGTTCCACTCTTGTTTTATTTTGGGGTTGGATTTGTTTGAAAAAATTAAATTCAAGAAAACCACTTTCAAACCAATAAACCATTTACATAAAAATAGTATAAATAATTTTAGAATATAAAGGCTTCATCTTCTAAGTTCGATAATTTTTCAATTTTAAAAACAACAGTTGATATTGAATACGTTTCTAATTTTGAAATACTTATTGATTATGTTAAATATCTTCACGAATATAATTAAGTATTGAAAAAATATTTAACTTGAAATTATGGAAACGGAATAAAATGTTTATTAATGGTTTATGGTTTTTTAATGGTTTGGTTTTTAGTATTGGTTTCCATAATTATTTATTAAAATGGTTTGGATTTGTCTGGTTTGAGAACGTAAATTTAAGGTTGGTTTTGGTTTGGGAAAAATCAAACTATTGGCACCTTTACTTTAAAGTTTCATATAAGTCAGGGTGTCCCAGAGTTTGTCGGTCTGGGGGGAGGTTACTTTCAGACTTTTCAAAATTCTAGGGGGGGTCAAACTACTCGGATTTAAGCGACAATTTTTCTGCAATCGGCCAAAAAACACCAAAAAAAATTTTCTCCCATAGAGATGTCATTTTCCATTTTTTAGGTAGGGGGGTCAACTTTTTGAGAATTCTTGGGGGGGGAAGGTAACCCCCCTCCAGCCCCCCTCTGGGACACCCTGCATATAAGTAATAGTAAATCTGCAAAAAAAATCAACATTTTATACTAAATTCTATAATTTTAATTAAAATAATTTTAATTACACTGTTAAATAGTCACGTTCTTCTATATTACAAACATTAATTTTTCAAGCAAGAAGAGTATTTTCATCAGAAATTTATATAAATGTACTGATTTTGTCACTTTAAATTTTTTAAATATATTCTTACTTAAGAATTAATTTGTGCAATTATTGAAACTTTAAAAGTCTCAATTCAAAACAACAGTTTCGTTTAACTTACTGTTAAACATTATTCAGTCTTAATTAAAGAAGAGTATTGCTACGCTCAAAAGATTACAACGAATCATGAAATGGTGTATCAAATATACAGATAAATACGTTAATACTATAACTTACATAACTATAGAAAAAAAATCCAAATCATTTGCATCAATTAATTTAAACCAAAAATACCAATTTTTATGCAGCCATAGTGTGCTTCGAAATCGTGAATCCCTATCGGAAAACAACTTCTATCCGATGCCCACAAAAATGTTTAAAATATTTTTGTATACTTTAGTTCAGCGAAACCTTAGACAACAATGCCTGCGCTATAGGATTATGTGACAATAAAAATGTCACCGATAATAAAATAAATTTTATGGGAAAAAGTTAGCAGTATATAACTATCTCATAAATTTATCGGTTATATGTCACACCATGTTTTAGTTATGACCACTAGAAAAATAAAACATTTTTCTTTGTGTATGCATAGATTTGCTTATAAAATTTATGTACTTTTTTTTATTAAACAGAACTGGATGTAATTGAAAAATTATTGAAAGCCCATTACAGAAATGATGCGCTAACAGAAAACTCGAAATTATGCCTAAAATTTATCACAACATTATCTATCGCTTTTCGAAGAATAAACTTTTGTATACAGTAATACCTTAAATTCAAGGAATTCAAGTAAAATTTACGGCAATCGAATGATATATATGAAAACTTAAATAAGCTTTACTTTTGATTAGCTTACATGAAAAGTAGTTCTGTAAATGGAACAATAAAATTGTATTATTGTTCCATTTACAAAACTACTTTTCATGTAATATTGGTCTTTGAATTATAAAATTTATTTCAACTTTTTAGCCTTATTTCTAGTAATTTGGCCGCTTTTCATTAGTTTTATACCTAAAAAGTATTATCGCTTATAAATAAGGACATCGAATTTCGTGTTAAAAATTAGTAAATGAGAGAGAGAGAGAGAGAGAGAGAATATTAGGAATCAAGATTTCGAAAATTGTTGCACAGTATGCATAACGTTATCATAATAGCTTACTGTATATTTTATTTTAACACAAACTCAATTTTATAACTTAAACTTATAAGTGATTGAAACAAAGCTGGCAACTAAAAGCTTTTTTTGCTTAAACATAAATGCAATAAAATATATATAATATATCATATTATCAGTACATATCACTATATGTCAGTCACATAAAAATTCTAAGGCAAATATTATCTCGAAAACTTATCGATCGAAGTCACATGTTATTTTCGTTAGATAACTAAAAGTTTGGACAATTTATTAAATACTCGTGATTATATTTGTGGTCATAAGTTTTAAATGATATGTGAACGGTTATAGGAAATCGATAATTTTCTCACATGGGTAGCAAATAACTATAAATCATTTTCGTGGCAACATTTTTTCAAGAATAAATTTAAAAACCTTTGCATAGCTATTACGGAGTTATTAGATTATTGGGATATAGTTCATTATGTAGAGTGCAATATAGCCGAGTAAATTAGCTGAGAAAAATGTTCAATGCTTGTTTTAGCGAAATTTTCCCCATCAAAATAGGTTAAAAAATTACACTAATTTTCTATGTGTAGATTACACAGCATGTAAATTGCATCCAATATTTAATGGTGAACTCTGTTGATTTGCGGCATTTTTATAGTAAACTACATAAGACAAGCGCATTCGAGCGAACAAAAAAATAGTATATTATTATATTAACCGTTATTGTCTTAATAAATAACTTATAGATTTATCAATTTGACTCAATAGCTATCTATACGATTCGCCGTTTTGATAGAATCGCTCTTATAGTAATAGCGGTAACAGAAAATTGAGGGGATTAACGAATCAATTGAAAGTTTTGACAAGTTACGAGTATATGAGCTCAAAATATTGATCAATCGTGTGTTCGTTTTCGTTACACCATAACTGTGTATGAATTAATATTATATTAGACATATTGTCAGACACGCATGAATTGTTTTTCGCTCGCAGTATAACAATGTGTGGCAATAATGACAACTCCGGCGAAAACTCCGCTTTTTGCCAATCAAATGATAAGACAAAGAGCAAGAAGAACGAGAAATGCGATCGAAAGTGACCCAAAAATAATAAAAATCATGTTAAAAAAGATAAACAAAAAATTTTCCTAATAAAACATAGCGAAATAACAACACGCTGTAATACCGTGTGTGGAATTTTTTCCTATTTGATCTTTGCGCGGATTTTCCGCATTTTCGTTTACAGCGGATTTACTGTAATATTATTTTCAGAGAAAATGCTTTACAACTTATTATATATTTAACACACGTTTTCGCGTTTATTCGAGCGCACGATTTTAAATTTGAAATTAGACTTTAGATTTTTAGGTCTATTTATTTATTTAAAACCCTTTTGCGAACAGAAGAGTCACACTCAAACAATTTAAATCGCGAAAAGAATGCAGAATAAGCGGAGCTCAAATGTTTTGAAATGATTAATATTTTAAAATCACGAACTTACGGATATAGTACTTGAGATAAATGGTTATAGTTTCAAAATACATACAAATAAAGACTAGAATGTTTAATAAATCAGAATAATATTTATTTGTTTCGAGACGGACTTTGTTGCTGAGTGTTAATTTTTAACGCAAAAACTCTAGGATTTTTAAATGCTTATAAAAATTGTAAATGATTTTAATTCATAATGAGTTCTGGCATATTTCATTCAATAAAACAAGAAAAATTCAATTTTTGGTCGCTAACACGATCGAATAAAATACTTGTATAGTAAATAAATTAACGAAGTAACTCACTTTTTTCCGAAATTCTTGCGGAATACCACCTGGTAATCTTGACACCATTCTCATAGCATCGTGCCATTGACTAAACCCACTGTCACCGGGATATGGTTCTATACTAAATCTCATTTTAGTGTCCACACCTTTCAAAACAAATGAAATAATTTTTCGTTAAATATTGAATTGTAAACAATAGGTTTTAAAAGCGTTCGTACAATTAATCAATCAATCCTAAACAAAAATTACAATAGTATATAATAGTAAAAATCTCTTTGCATGCAATTTTTTACTTGAAATTTCGTTATACAAAATAATTGATAAAACTTTCATTTTTTAAAGATTCGAGCAAATAAACGTTTTTCGAAAAAAAGTAAAAGTTAAAAAACTAAGCATAATTTAATAATAAAAAAATAAATAGTTTAACTCTCTTAAAGTTGCGTGACTAACAATAGGTTTATGCCGTACATAATGGGTATTAAAAGAATTACACAATGCATGCAAACATGTATAGAAATGGAAACGCATTCTGTAGCGCATAATTCTTGGAAATAAACTTCAATTATTGTTGATTAAAGTTTAGTAATTACGTTATATAGAGTAAATTAGCGATAAAAAGAGCCAAAGCTGGCTATAAATATGGATATAATAATCATATTTGTTGCTCAAATTAAATTACTATAAAATCTAAAATAAATTTTTATTAACCCATATAACAAAAATGCAGCAAATATTCGCGACAACCGAATAAAATTAATTGCGATTTGCGATAATGCCGTTCATATAAAGAACATGCTATTTTAATTAAATTAGCTAATTATCAAAAAACATGATGTTTCTTGCATTCACATCGATTTCGAATTATTTCGCTGCAGTCAACAGCCACTAACAAACAAAAACTTTTCTCAAATATATAAAAAAGAAAATCGAAGAATGAAATGAAGTCAAACGTAATTTAAAAGCGAAAGTAATAAAACTAAAACAAAAAATTCGCTCCGAATATAAATCGTGTATACTTTTCCGCTAACAATTCCAGTAAAAGACATATTAAATTGACATAGCATTAAGATTAGGAGCGAAAATTCTCTCTCTATAAATAACTTAACCAATGCAAGCATTCCGACAAAAAAAAAGTAATGAATTGCGCTAAAATCATGCACAACTTATGGCGAAAAAAATTAGCAGAAATGAGATACGGATTACAGCGAGTGCTACTTATAAATTATTAAACGACTATTCGCATAAAAGGCAAACTACACGCTAATATAACCGACAATAAAAAAACAAGTCAGCGGTTTTATTAACTTACCCGTAGTTGAGAGTCTTCTACCAATATTTTTAAGCGTTTTGTTTAAAATGCGACTCATGATTGTGCACCAATTCTCTTAATGCACGTTATAGTCATAATAAACTCTATGCGACACCGAAATCACCGCCAAAAACAAACTCATTTTCGTTTGCTTAATGTTGTGTTAATTTAATGCGATTTTTTTTGCATGTACTACGTATATACAAATATATGTATTCAGTCTCAGTCTTAGGCGAATAATCAATTTTTAATTATTAGCGAGAGCGCTATTTAGATATGAAATGCTACGGCTAATGGGACTATAAATTATCAATATATGAGAAGCGAAAGAGAACGCTATTGTTATCATACAGTTTTTATCAATAAATCATGAACCGAGAGGATTTTTCTTCCACTAGCAGTTTGTTTTATCGCAAAAAAACAAAAAATTTACAAATATGCGATGATTATAATTATGAGTATAAATTCATGCACACATTTGATATATAACGCGCAAATATGAAAATTCTTTTCGGAGTAGTCTTACGGCATCTGTTAAAGATATTGCAGAGCGAAAGAGCAAAACCAAGTTTATGCGAGTTAAAAAAATACATCTCTATAACTATACAGTTAGATATCTATATCTATTTACTACAGTATATTTACTAAAATATACTTTCGGGTGCACGAAAAGTCACATTTTTGTTAAAATATATATACTTTAATTCCGCGTACACCGTATTTCATATATTTATTCAAAATTTACATAAAACTAGAGTTTATTTAAACGAAGAAAAAAAACTCTCGTTTGGTATTATTAGATGAGCAAAAGATCGTACGAAATGATGAACAGCACACAAATATATTCTGCGCCAGCAAAAACAGTTTACATACGGCGATAAGTACGAGACACGTTTTCTTTATGATATTAAAAGGTGGAAATACAGCGCACACAGAATTTCGTTCATCGATAGCAACTATGTCTACAATTCACTCGCACACTGAAGCAGTATCATCAGCTCTCTCTGCGACTCGCAGCGAGTTCGGTATCGATTTTTACTGTCGGGTCCATTTAACTCGAACAGGGGGTTCGGATAGGGGAATATTCCGCATATAATGATATTAGAATTTTACTCTTATAAGGTTAAAGCGTTAAACTTTTATTCTTTTCATTGTTCGCTAGGATTTTTCATACTCCACTTATAAATGAATATAAGAGAGCGATAGCGGTACGTGCGGTAATCAACTTATATGCTATAATGAAAATTCAATTGGAAATTTTTGTCTTTTATGTTTTCGTTAAAAAATACCGCTTTCATTATTATCAAAATACAAAATAATAAGAATTTGAGAAAAGGTAAAAAAAGATAAATATTTTTGCGCAATATAAATAATGTAATAGCAAGATAAACAATGGGGGAAAATAGAAAATATATCTAAATAAGAAAGAGAGGGATTACGCTGTGATCCGTGAAAAAAAGTTAATAAAAAAACGTTTCGCAGCTAAATAAATAGAATTAATTCATTTGGTTTTAGTTCTTTCATTCCAACATATAACAACAAACCGTTAATTAAGTGTGACGTAATTTTAAGTTAAAATAATTTTTTTAGATACCGCTAAGATATGTGTGATTAAAAGCTAGCTTCCATTCGCTGACGATAATCGAGGCTAACATTTCAATGAAAACATTACAGTTTGTCAAATTAGGTTTGTGTTTAATTCTATAGCGACAATTAAACAAACCCCTAAACATATATATAGTTTAATTTAATTGGTGCACTGCGAACACAGCCACTCTACGGGAGCTTAAATCCTTGTATTTAGAGCGCAATCCTTGATGAATATAACTATTTATTTTGGATTACACTTATGTTTGCGAAGACAGATATCATAAAATATATGTTTAGTTCGTGTTTGCGACTATACTGTATATCGCCTACGCGTCCATCAGTATCCATGTATCGATGTTGCTGTGCTGTGATGGTTCGTTCAATTTCTATTTAACTAAACTTTAAAGGACATCATACCATATACCAGTTGCACTACAGTAGAGTATATACGGTTATAACCATATCATAATGCATTACAAGCATTATAGTTAAATGATGATTAAAGCAATCATTTACTGGAATGATAAACATAACCACCGGAGTATTAATGACAGTATATTGGGTATATCGCGCAGCAAATGCACACAACATTTATAAAAGTAGGCTGTAATATGCAAAACACTAATTGCATATTGTATACTGAAAATAACAACATGGTTCTACATTATGGTCAAATAAAATTGATATGTTGGGAATACAAATGTTTATTTATCGTAGTAATAATAAAAATTGTTAAGTGCAACTTAATTTTACTGATTAAGTTATAAACTTTGTGTGGGAGGATGTGATCGTTGTTGTATGGGTGTTGTGTGTGTTTGGTAAAGAATAATGGCATTTACTTTTGTTTCAATGCGCTCTAAAACAGTTTTTCCAAATGTTTGACATTTTTATTTTCGAAGCCACTTTAGAAAATTGTAGTTGTTTTCGGTAAGACGATGGGGGAAAAAATAAATAATAGTAGTTTTTTTGTCGACAAAATTAACGATCAGATTTTATTTGCGTAATGTGGCATTTATTGAACCATTTAGGCAACTATAAGATATGTGTACATACAGTATAAACGTGTGCGTGTGTTCCTTCGTAGTACTTAAGAAACGTAAGCGAATAAGTCGATTCCCGTAAAAGTATCCGCCAGAATACAATCTGGGATTTTGCACGAAAATTTATAGCGCGTTAGCTTAAGGGTAATATTTTCTGATGTAAATTATAGCCTAATTATCAGACCGCACACAAATTAACGCCGTATGGAGTGAAAGCGAAAGTGGTGTTGCTATTAGTTGTTTAAGGATTCCCAATGAGTTTTTATATGATTCGCATTCCTCCGGTTACTTAACAGCGTAGTAAATTATTGCGACCAATTGCGAGCTAATATTTACAAGGCTTACTACTGTTAGATTGCGTCAATGCCAGAATTATCGAAATAAAATCTAATCATGGAGTATAACCATATACCAACAGAATAATAGTAAACGTTAAGGGAAATATCTCGAGCTTAAAAACTTGAATACAATTTTGCTCGGAGTTTAAGCTGGAACTATTGCTTTTTTCCAATTTCATTTTATTTATTTCAATTTTTTTCTATTTTTTAATTCAAAACTGCGATTCAAAATATTTGCACTTCAAATTCTCACTCGTCAGGCACTGTTTGCGAACGTATACAAGTAAAACGAACAAAAAAATGCGTTGTTTAATTTTAATGCAAAATTTTTTGCAGTACTTATTAATAATATTTTTGTACTTTTTAAATAATTAGCGCGCTGTTGCCTTTAAGATAATTAAAAATATTATATTTGCTTCATTTGTACATTTATATTACGTAAACTTTGCCAAAATATAGATACAGTGAATGTGAAAAACAGAAAAAGTTTTGATATACAGTATCATTGAAGATATCGCGAAAGCTCCGAAACCATGAATACTATTTTCTGTTTCAAGTGTTTATGAAATGTTTTGTTATTGTTCGTTATGTCATTTTTTACAAAAATAAATCGTGTTTTGAAATAGAATTTAGAGTGGAAAAAGTTTAAATTTTAATAAAAAGACCTGTATTTCAATTAATTTAATTTCTTAATAAAAGGGATTTATGACGCTTTAAAATTATTGCTCAAAGAATTGTTCTGTTTTTGTTTTTATTATGAAAATATATTTTCACAAAATTTGAATCTCTCTATTTTCACATTTCTAGATATTTGTATAAGAATTATTTACACAATAATACTGGATTTAAAGAACAAACGATACAGTATTTCTTCAGGCTTCTAATAAAATATTTACGAATATATTAAGGATATTGCATTAACAGTGCTCGGGCTAAAGTTTCTTGAGGTTTGATTCTATTTTGGGCAATAAATAAGATCAAAAAGAGACTGACTATGACCATCGATTCAGTTACATTTGTGATAAATAAACTCGTTGCTTATGCCGCATATAACTTAGTTTTACTATGCAAGCAGTTTGTTAGCGAACAAAAGAAAAATTACGCTTTATGCCATAATTCAATGTTTTATGATAAAAATATGTCTGCCATCACTCCATGAATAAATTAGCGGCAAAAATTTTACTCATTTTTTCCACTAATTTACCGAAGAAAATAAACGAAACGAATTTCTATAGAATTGGCAAATCTTTCCGAAACAAAATTATTTATTTTTGTTTTAATTTTTACATGTTTAGATAATTAAAATTTGCACTTAAAAAGTTTAACAAAAAATAATAATTACTATGAAGCAAATAATTTCCGATACAATAAGTGTCTGTCTGTAAATTCGTAAAAATATGAATTCACGGCCATTCGCGGTGCTCAATGAATGTTATGATTATTATTTTGGTGCAAAGAATGAAAATCAATAATTTTATTCAAACAAAAAGAAACATTAATAAAATGCACAAAAGAATACAGTAATGCATTCACGGGAAACGAAACTATCAGCTTTCATAGCAAATAATCGTTCGATATTAACCCGTACTCGACCCGCTTTTTGTTAGCGCATTGTTATTATTGTTAGATAAAAAAAGAAGAAAACTTCAACCAATGATTTGATATTTTTTAAACATTTATTTAACAAATGAACAAAAAATAGTCATCGCATTCATTAAATAAAAAAACTGCTTTGTGTAGACTCGACATTTAAAAAAAAGTAAGCGCTACATTAAAAATTTCCATTAGACTAATGCGATCTCTAAACATTCATTACCATATTTACTGGATGTAAGCTTATAACCGAATATTACTTATAATTAGTGTTGTATAGTATTCTTGGTATAGGAATAGGAATAGAATAGAAATACTCGAAAAATGACATTAAGAATAGAATAGGAATAGAATAGAAACTAAAAATTTTATAAAAGAATAGAATAGGAATAGAATAGAAACAAATAAATTATAAAAGAATAGAATAGGAATAGAATAGAAAAAATTTATTTATTAAGGAATAGAATAGGAATAGAATAGAAA
>JAQIXJ010002276.1:0-16449 GCA_034700185.1 Phthiracarus laevigatus | reverse complement strand
TAAAAACGTTTATAAAACAAAAAACAGATCGCATGCAAAACAATTCATTAGTTTTAAAATTAAATGTATCATAAAACATTAAATGGATTATATAAACTAACCTAACATTAACCTAACAAAACAAATTGCTTTTTGTTTGTATTTAGCATGCATTTCTAAGAATATATTTTTATTAAACTTTTTTTGTATTTTATTATATTGTTTGAGTTTACATTATTGGAGCCGATGTTCTATACATCAGCCTTTTCCGTACATATGTTTGAAGATTTATATTAATGAAGGGGTTTAGTTTGTTGCTAACATGCGTTAAAAACATATATATTAACATTAGTATGCATAAATCAAGAAAACATCTCTCTCTTTCTCTCTCTCTCTCTCTCTCTCTCTCTCTCTCTCTCTCGCTCTCTCTCTCTCTCTCTCTCTCTCTCTCTCTCTCTCTCTCTCTCTCTCTCTCTAAAAAACAGATGTTGTTGTGGTCACACGCATCTCTGAGAGCGAAAACATTACAAATATCGATATTGACAATAATTTAAAGTTGACTGAAGTAAACGATGATGATTTGACCAGTTTATACTCCGTTAATTCTGATTCATTTAACGATAATGAAAGCAATCACTCGATTAATGAAACGAAAAATAATAGAAAAAGGAAAAGCAAACGAAAACGCAACTATAAAAAATCGAACGTTAAATATGGTTGTGATTGGGTTGGATGTAATAGAACTTTTCATAACAAACGGTATTTAACAAATCACGTCGGATTAGTTCACACCAATTTCACTGTAAGCGCATCGCGCAAAGTTTAGATATATTAATGAATTGTTTCTATTTATAAAGGGTATGAAAGAAAAAGTATGGAAATGCGATTTTGATGGATGTAATTACAGAACTGTTCTTAAAAATAAATTACGACGACATAGACTCATACATTCTAGAAGAACGCTATATAAATGCGATTATAATGATTGCATGACTTCGGTTACTTCCGAACAATCTCTTCGCGAGCATAAACTATCATTACATCCGCAGCTGTTCCCCGAAATCGAACAAATGAAATGCGATTTCGATGGATGCAAGTTTACCACGAAATTATTGAAGAAATTCAAACGCCACGAAAATATCCACCAAAAAACCTACAAATGCGATAAATGTTACAAGAGATTTATGAACGCGGATCTATTAAACGATCACATCGCCAATCATAATAGCGAAGGGAAATACGTTTGCGATTATGTTGATTGCGGTAAAAGTTTCGCGATCGCCAACGATTTAATAGAACACCGTTACGTCCATTCGAAGTTCATTTGCGATTGGATCGATTGCAATAAACGTTTCAAAACCCCAAAACAATTAAACCAACATAAGTTGATTACTCACCAAAAGTTATATAAAAGTCCCGATTACTATTGCGATTGGGAAAATTGCGGCAAAAAATTCAAAAGCCGTACGTTGCTAAACGAGCATAAAAATGTGCATACCGGCGATAGGCCTTTCAAATGCGAATGGCCAGGATGTGATAAAAGATTTGGGGCTCAGTTCAATCGCAAGTTACACCTTCGCTATCACACCAATACTGGCAGTAATAAAATATATAAGTGTTTGTGGCCTGAGTGTGGTTACGGAACTAATAGTAAATACGCGTTAAATAAGCATAATAATGTTCATTGTCGTTTGAAAAAGCACGCGTGCGATTGGCCTGAATGTAGTTTCAAAGCGTATAATAAAAGTAATTTGAATGCTCATAAAAAGTGCCATATTTCATAATTTCAGCTAATATGCGATTATTAGGAATTGAAATATGTGTTTTCGTGTGCCTTAGATTAGATGTTTATCAATTGTATTATTAACAGACCCCGGATATTTGGTTTATTCCCAAATTTCACCAAAAACCCAAACTTGAGATAATTTTGTTGTAACCACCAAATTTTCAAAAACAATGTTTATTCAACCAAATTTTTGATCATAAACCAAAAACTTAGTAAAACACGTGTTTTTTAAAATTTCACATTTTTAATTTTCAATTTAACCCTTGTTTTTGTGTGTTTTAATATTTATGATATTCATCTTTGAAATCTAAATTTGAATAAATTTGTATTAAGTCTCCTAATTATGAACAAAGTGTTAATTTATGCATAGGTTATTCAATAATTATTTAGTTTTAACTAAACGCATAAATGTAATGCATAAAACACTTAAGAAATCTTTTCAAAGAATAAAAACTCTAAAATGAAACTATTAATTTTAAAATACAACAACATTTTTTAATGTAAATCATGTTTTATATAACCACCAAATTTTTTAATTTTTGTTCCCAAATAACCACCAAAATTTAAAATTTATTTAACCAAATATCCGGGGTCTGATTATTAAATGTTTTATGAATAATAAAAATGCAGTTAATTAATTGAACGAAACAGAAATGAATTCTTAACTATAAGATAACAAGTCCAACAATACAACAAACAGTTCAATGAGTTTAAAACAAAATTAAAACTTTTATTAACATCTATAAAATTATGATACGATTACATGGGGTAAGAATTTTAACAGATAATTCGTAAATTTATAATAAAAATGGTATATTATACAAGTCAAAACAATTAAATATATATTATAACAGCAAAACAAATTAATATCTATATTAAAATAGGCTTTATATTAAAATAATAATAATAATAAACGCAAACATATCTATAGTTATGTAATACGTATATACAGGGAATTTAACAAATTTAATTGTATCAAATATACAGTACATTTTTAAAAACAGATCCGCAACTAAGTTGTTAACGGTTTGACAGGTATTTATCGCTTTAATGCAAGTAATGTTTACAAAATTTGTGAACAGCTAAACTACTTAATATCATAACTTTAGCGAAGTTTGTAATTGCTTTTGTATACGGTAATGTGAAATCTCGCTTTTAGTACACCGTATTCAAAGCTCGCTGGTCAGTAGGAATCACCCGTTCTATTGATATATAGATTGCGAAAACAAAACAAAATAATGACATGACTACGAAAAACGATGAATTGTATAATTCTCACCAGGTTTACAAAAATATCGATAAAGGATACTAACATTTATCGAAAATGGTTGGGTCAGACAAACATTGGATAACAGGCAGGCCTTACGCACTTTACCCGCTTTAAGTTATAATAATAGAACACAATATTTGGATATAAATAAAGCTAATACGAAAATCTGGTGCGTTTATTGTTAAACCCATACCCATATCTTGGTCTTCTACGTTCCCAGTTAAGATTCATGACCATATTTCGGTAATAATCGCAATTAAAATCTGTGCATTGTCGACATTGATCGCTACAAAGCTCTTTGCAAACGTGACCACATTCTAAAATTAGCCCGCAAACCAATTGGCACTTATAATGCCAACCCTTTTTCTGACAAAGGCCACACTTTCCTTGGCAAATATGACCACAACCTAATCGAACGCTGCACTGTTTGTTACAATTGCGCACAGCAAGCCTCTGTCCATCATTTTGCTGCGAACACTTAATATCAATAATATGACCACAACTTAGCCTCTTTTCAATTAATTCGTTACAATTTGAAGCATCGCATGATTTACCGCAAATATCTTTACAGTTGTGTCCACAAAACATAAATCGATTACAGGGTTTCGTGCATTCAATACTAGACGGATCGTCGCAGCACTTCATACTTTGTTGATGACCGCACGACGCAATCAATTTCGACACTTGTTCTTCGCATATACCACACTGTGCGTCATCGAAATGACATGTTCTCGAACACCTATGATGGCACTCAACATGTATTTTATTACATATTGCAGTGCATTCTATCGATTTATGTTCAGTATCGTACGAATGACACTTCTTTGGACATAAGTGACCACATTTTAAATATGATTCGCACGGTATAGTACATCCGCCATCAGAAACTTTACTGAAATCATTAGGATGTGATAATCGGATAATAGTTTTATACTCGCAATGCTTTTGGCAGTAAAGCTCTAAACTTTTACCAATCGATTCTTTTGCTTCCAAATTTTTCTTTATATTTGCATATAATTGGCAGCCATTTGCCAAATTATCGAAATTTCCAATGCAATACAATCCTAGTTTAGCTCTAGAAAGCGCCACTTTAATTCGAATCAATACTTTATGCGTTGTGTCGATCGCACGATTACCCGCAAATGCCGCTATAATTATGTCACTCTCTTCGCCCATAAACTCATCGAAATAACTAACCCGAACTCCGTTTACAAAACTTTTCCGTTTCATCATACACTTTTCAACTTCTAACAACTGTGGCCTACGCGTAACTAATATCGCAATTTGCGATGGTTTATAGTTTTGTTGGATTAAATACGTGCATAAATTAACCACGAATTCGGCTTCGAAATTAGTATAACTTTCCGGTTCCTTGTGATTCAGAAAATACATGTTCTTCGAAATGCCTAAAATTATAATCAGCGATAGCCAATAAATTAGCCAAATAATGAAAAATTATCGCCGCAGATATTGTTACCTTTTATATTGTCATACTCCTTAACCGTTATGTAATCCCTTAGCTCGCCATAAAAGTGTGGCACTAATAGCGACGAAATCGACGGACGCATACGGTGTTGAACTTTCAACTGATTGTATTGCATGCCATTGTTGATCAGCCTTTCAAATAGAGACACGTCTTTCATATAATGTTTAGATCTTACCATATTTTTATCGGTAGTATTTAGTTTAAGTTGATAATCGCCGATAAGTATCAAGTGATTCGTGCTTTTAGATAAAGCAGTTATAGCACGAGATTCGCTAATATCTGCCGCTTCTTCGAACACAACAATCGATGGGTCTATATTTTCGATGATAGATCTATATTTCCAAGCAGTAGCGGCAGTCATACCAATTAAATCACATTTACTGATTTCGGCGATCACTTCCTCTTCCGATGCAATAACTTTATCCATCTTTAGATTCATAATTTTCCTTTTAATGCTGTTCAGTGTGTAACTCTGCAGTCTTTCACTATTAGTTTTGTCGCTTAATATTGCAATACCATTACTGCAATCAACGCACGCAATCAAACCTTCCAGAAAATGGTCCAATACGTGACTAGTACTGCCAACTATCGATATGGGTTTGTGTTGATTTTCTCCGTTCCAGTATTGCTGATTGCGAAGCAGCGTCTGAACGATTCTTTGGCCGATATACGTCTTCCCAGTGCCCGACGCGCCATCTATTATAGCCAATTGTTTAGTTAGGGCCGCCTTATATGTTTCGCGTTGGGACCGATCGAACCCAAGTACCACAGATTTGGGCCAACAAGACGTGTCCGCAATGTTAATGTCTTCGAGTTGGTTTTCGATGCTAAAATCAACCATTTGGTTAAACTCAAACAATGGTGAAATCGAACCATCATCTGCGTTACTACTCTCATAATCATTGTTGGCGTCGTTATCGATTTCGCCGCTAAATTGTTGGAGCGATTGCGACAAATGCGTCAAATCGTAAGTCGTTTTCTGGTCCAAATAAGGAGGATTTCCCACTTTCTTTAATAAGTTAATTAAGTATCGTTGTAGCGGAAAATTTTCCGAATTAAAATTCCGCATAATTCTCAGAACGTGTCTATAGGCGTGAAAAACGTGACGCGATTCGATAATCGTAAGCGACAGCGTTTCATTCACAAACTCATCGACCATTGATATCGTTTCGAGTTCGATCGTAACTAAACCTTTAGTCTGTTGAATCGTATTATTAAGGCCACCGACGGCAACGGTGGCGAAACCGAACGTTTCAAAATCATCGTACGACAAACAGAGCAACGAACCATAACTCAAACCACACGCGTCGAAATACAATTGAATTCTGTTCGTCCCATCAATCTTTTTACTGTAACGAACTTTCGAGTAAACGTTTAAGCCCTTCAATTTAGTGGGCATTTGCCAATTATAGCGGCTATAATTTGTGGTAATATCAGCGATCGCTTCCCTCAACGGTCTCACGTAATGCTCTCTCAATAATCGAAATCGCGCCGCCAAATACTGGTCAACGCTATCATATTTACCTTTAATATTAACGTTGGGAAGCGTTGGCGTTTTGCAGTGAATATCTTTATACGTGGGAAATAACGACACGACTCTAAAATCATTGGGTATGCTCGCCGTCAACCGTCTATCGTAATCGGTTTTCATGTCCTTAAACAAAGCAATAGTCGACGGGTTAACCATCGCATTAAAGTTGTATTTGATGCACATATTGTACGCGTAGTTCAACCGTTGCAAAATGCCGTCGAGTTTAAAGTCGGAAAATAGTTCGCACGTGGTCTGCAAACGGCGCACAAACTTCACTAAAAAGCTGAACGTATCGATAGTTCGCATTACATCCGAACGATAAGCGTAGTGACCATTGTTTGACGGTTTGAGGAATGCGTCGAATTTGCTTAAATAATTGCGTACAGGTTTATGGAAATTAGTGACACAAACCCGAGACAGGAATGGCTTTAGTTGTTGGGCGTCGCTGTCGCAGATAATGGCCATCGCTTTGTACACCAAACACAGCAATAGGTAATTGCCATCTCTTCCGCTAAGAGTGTTGTCGTCGATGATGGTGTTGATCAACAGTTTTTCGTTGCGCAACGCCATCAGCAGATTATCGGCATTGCGCGCGTTATTGTCCACAATCTCTTCCAACTTCTTGTAATTCATGGTCGATTCGTCGATACTAGCGTTAAAACGGTGCATATTGTTGTTTATTTTCTTGTTTGCGCCATTGAAACAGGAAATTTCGCGCACTATTTATTGTTATTTTTAATTTTTTGATTGTTTATATTTTTACTGCAATATTGCGTTTTGCTTTAAAATTTAAATGGCCAAACAAAATACACATTAATAGTATGTAGAGTCTGTGCATTATAAGAGTGGACAAAATTTTGCTGCATAGAGGTGTGAGTTTTAAAAACATAATTTTAGATTTGAGCGCCAACTTTAACAAAACAATAACAATTGTGCATTATTTATATTTGATGTGATTTTTATTAATTATGTGTGATAAAGAAAATTTTATGTGGGGAACTGGTAATGTAATACCAAAAAAAGTTAAATTAATTGTAAAAAATAGATATACTGTGTTATTAAATAGTGCAGAAAAAATTAAAAAGCAAGCAATAATACGTGATTTAACAAACTTAACACATTTATCTCGTACATCGATTTATAATATTATTAATAATGATAGTGATTCGCCAAAGAAAACTCGATTAAAAAAACTTAAATATAATTATAAGTTAAGTGATTACAAAATATTAGACAAAATTATAAGTGATTTTAACGAAGAAAAATTTTATCCAACAATCAATGATGTGTACAAAAGAATAAAACACAATTCATCCCTTTCTTTTAAAAACTGTGGTAAGCGAACCTTTTATAAGTTGATTAAAAAAATGGGATATAAATATTATAAAACCGAGAATATTATTAGATGTGAAATAATTAACAGAATTGATATTAAAAGAAAAAGAATAAAGTATTTAATATATAAACGCGAAATTGAAAAAAGGACCCCTAACACAACATTTGTGTATATCGACCAAACTTTTCTACATAAAAATTACGTCAAAGCTAAAATTCTAAGACCCTTCAATAAATCTAAAAAACTACGGTTAAAATATTCAATAGGTAAAGGAACGCGCTATTCAATCATTTATGCAGGATCTTTAAACGGATTTGTTCCTAATTCACTAAAAATTTTTAAAAATACTGAAATTAATAGTGAAAAGTTTGAAATATGGCTTA
This sequence comes from Phthiracarus laevigatus, assembly GCA_034700185.1. NCBI lineage: Eukaryota > Metazoa > Arthropoda > Arachnida > Sarcoptiformes > Phthiracaridae > Phthiracarus > Phthiracarus laevigatus. The sequence goes on along the minus strand of JAQIXJ010002276.1, from coordinate 8,678 downwards.
AAACACAACTATTACCAAATGTTCCTGAAAATAGTGTCATCATTTATGATAACGCATCAATTCACACTAAGCAATACAATAAACCTCCGACACAGTGTTCAACTATTAAAATTATTAAAAAATGGTTAAGTGATAACAATATTAGTTTTGATCAAAAGTTAAGAAAAAAACAACTTTTAGAAATAGTAAAAAACAATGTGAATAATCCAAAATATATTGTCGACGCTATAATTGTAAATTCTGGACATTTGCCATTAAGACTGCCGCCTTATAATTGTGATCTAAATCCAATTGAATTAATTTGGGCACAATTTAAACATTTAATTTCGAAACAAAACTACAATTTAAACTCGACAGACTTTGATTGTTTAATAAAAAACTCGTTTAATTTAATTAATGAATTCTATTGGCAAAAGTGCATCAGACATGTTATAAAACTAGAATCAGAATATTGGATAAATGATGGCATTAACAATTGTGCAATATTTAATGAGCATAATTACTCTCTTAATTATATTAAATAATTTTATTATTCATTTATATATGTTTAACGTAAATATGTACACTTGTATTATAACTGCAAAATGATTGGTTGAAATTAAATAAATAATATACAGACCTCTAATGCCTGAAATTTTGTTCACTCTTATAATGCACACACTCTAACAGTACTGTGTATAGAATAGTGCGTATTATTAAAGTGACAGTAAACGTATAGTTTCAGTGTTTGCCTCGCTCTGTGAAAGCTAGCTTTTTTGCGCCACAGGCGGCTATACGTGTCGAACAAGTGCTCCAATTTTAGATTACTTTCACATTATTGGTTTATTGTGTTATAAGGTGTCTAAAAGCTATAGTTTCTCAGAATGGCATACTGTACTATAATAGTGAATCCGAGGCAAACGGAGTGTTCCAACGCCTTATAAAAGCCTTTTAGTTAGAGTTATCTGATAACTGAATTTGTTTGAAAATTTTTTTAAGTAATTCCAATATTGAATTGATTAGGTTGCGTTTTTATACGCTAATTAGGACAACGTGTCGAGAAAATTTTTCATTTTTAATCGCATGTTTTTCCGTGTTTTTTATATTTTAAGTTTACACGAGATAACAGACATCGTTCATAACACACTAAATTGGAACTAACGATGCGATAATGCATATACAGTGTGCTGCACATATGTCTAGCTTTCAAGGTTAAATGCATATGTTGTGTAAGTATTAACACTACCTCTTTAAATGACGTTTAAACAACAGTGTATTTTAATTTTTCCAATCCACTACCCGTGCCATTATGGCACTCGATTTCTGCTACCATTTCACTATATGGCACCGTTACCGGAGTTAATCTCCAATTCCCCAATCGAATCACATAATGGTAATGGCACTAAACTTTCCATCTCGTAAAATACTCGCGACCCAATTTAGCTACTCATAAATGCCGCATACATTATACAAATCGGTTAAGTTAAACGAATAAAAAAATGGCAGACAATGGTAATTATCGATACACACAGACGATTATTTAAAAATATATTATTTTATTGAAAACAGCAACGCATTCTTCCAAAACTATTATTGAAAACAGTTTAACATTTTTTCCTCTTAATTTACAGACAAATATTTGTTTTCCGAAATCAAAACGAAAAACTTATTCGCTTATAAACCCTTTTCTTTTTTCTCATAGATTAAAAATTTTTACTGCTAACTAAACTACTAAAACAGTATTAATTATTCATTTATACATATGAAAAACCAATAATGGTAATAAAATAATCGAACGAAGTAATAAAAAATAAGTAAAATAAAATAATTAATAATCAACAGTTGAGTGAAATATTTTACAACAAAAGAAACGAAATAATTTCAGTAATAATTTCATATCTATAACTTAAATAATACAAATCAACTTAATAATAATCTAACTAAACTAACAAAAAAGATACTTATTATTCTTTAACGTCGCGCTGTTTTCGCGCGAACGTCAAAAATATTTGTTCTAAAGTGGTTTGCCCTATACTATAGTCTTCGATATTGAGCCGCTCCTTCTCCCTCTCGATTAGACCAAAAATCTTGGCCCACAGTAGTTCCGTGTCGTTGAGGAAGAAGTGCAGCTGATTGTTATGCACCGCTTTCAGCTGCGAACACGGAAACGACTTCTCCATAAACGCTTTCACTTCTTTGATGTTATTGGATAACACGATGTCGTTGCTGATCGTACTGTTCTGGCGCCACGCGATCTTCGACGGCCTCCTCGTTAGCGACAAGTGATGGTCCGACTTGTTATCCCACGTTCCCGCTGCCACTTTAATTATCACTGTGTATCCTTTGCCGAACTTGTTCTTCAACTGCTGCGGACTACCGATGCAGCAGATCTTTCCGTTCACCATAATTATGAGTCGATTGCAAAGCGCTTCGCACTCTTCCATCGAATGAGACGTCAGTATAATAGACGTGCCCTGATTCAGCTTTTTGGATAACGCGTCCCACAGACACCTTCGCGCCACCGGATCCACACCCGTCGTGGGTTCGTCCAAGAATGTGACGGGAGGGTCGCCCAGAATCGCCTGACAAAAGCTTTATATTTAAGAAAGCTGTTGAAGAACAACGAAAAATTTCAACTTACCAGAGCTGTACTCAATTTCCGTTTCGTACCGCCGCTGTAATTTCTCACTAACTTATCGATATGCATATCGAAGTACAACAGTTTACTAATTTGTTCGATATGTCGCGGTATCTCGTACTCCGGCAAACCTCTCAAACGGCTGAACAACGTTAACGTCTCGCGACCGGTCAACTGGTCCAGCAAACCGTCAAACTGGGGACAGTAACCGATTTGGCGCAACACTTGCTTAATATTACTTTTCACGTTAAACGTGTTCACGTATATATCGCCACCAGAAATCGTCTCGTCGCCGGTAATCATCTTAAACGTGGTCGTCTTTCCGGCGCCATTAATGCCAAGCAAACCGAAACACTCGCCACGTCTCACGCCGTACGAGATGCGATCGACGGCGCAAAAATCGTCGTAATATTTGGTCAAATTTTTGATGATTAAAGTGTCGGAATCGAACAGCTTATTAATGGCGGTTTTGTCGATGCGGTCGTACTCCGCTTTCACGTCTTCGTCCTGCTTATCGGTCAATTCGACCACATTATTACCATTTTCGCCGTCACTGGTCGACTGTTTCGCTTTCGGCATTAGCTTCGCCTTAATTTGCATTAAAAAGTATTTGGTATTGCGAAACACGTCCATTTCCACTAAAACGATGAGTATCCAACAAATCACGGCCTGACAGCACAGTATAACAACCAGACGTCCGATACCCGGACGCTCGAAACCGAAAAAATTCGCGTTCCACGGGAAACAGTTGTCGCCGCACTTTTCCTTACAGCACGGCTTAATAACGTCCGGCACCGGTATCGTGATATTCGCGTCCAGATTCTGCAACGACGGGTACTGTTCGAGTATCTCGTGAATCACGCCGTACTCGGTTTTAATCATATTGAGAAACTTCGTGGCGTTTATTGTGCCCAAATTGCACGCCTCTTGCAGTTCGGCTATATTGCAGTACTTGTTGCCCAAATAGTTGGTGTAGAGATTGAATAGTGCGCGACCCAAACAGAAGTTCGGTATGAATAGCGAAAAAATCCAGTCCAATATTTTGCTGATGTTCATCAAATCGAGTAACGGTAACTCAGTGACCGCAACGGTGATGAACGCACCGATTCCCACGATTATGTTGAACAGGCACAGACGCATGTAAGCGGTCGATGGCACGTCGAACAGGAACGACATGGCGTACACGAACGGCAACATAGCTAAACCGTGCACAACAAACACCGCGAATAGACGCAACTGTTGTTCGCCGGTTCGGAGCGGTTCGTGATCGAACGCCACGTACATTAGCAACACTAAACAACACGGTATTAAGTATGTAATGAAGTCCCATATGTACGCAGTGATCCAAAAAACGTATAGCTTAACGCCGCACACTTGTTGCAGGTGTTTCGCCTTAATCGCGCGCTCTTTCACCAGAAAAACGGCGAAACTAGCGGCCAAAAACGACATGCTAAACATGATATTCTCGGCGATTTGAAACTGTTCCGGATTTTGGTACTGAACTTGCAGTAACTTATCGGCGGTTGTTCGCGGCAGAGGATGGTTAACCACTTCGAGCGTGTACTTCGGATTATTGGTGACCATACGCATGACCGCTTGATCGGCAGCCGCTAATGTGATTCCGGGCGAGTGAAACGGCTGATTGTTGAACAGCGCCGTTATTGTTCCGTTACCGCGAAGACTGTGCTCCAAGTCGTGATGGCTTTCGACGATAACGCCGATCGGCATATGTAGATTGATGTAACCCATATCAGCGCGCTGTTCGTTAAGCAAGTATTCGATTGTTGAGCTCTGTATATCGTTTGTGTCAAACACTTGCTCGTTGTAGACGTCGTCACTTGAGAATTGCGTGATATAATTGCTAACAAACGAGTCGATGAACGCGCTGTCGCTGTGGTTTTTCTTAAGAAAGTATGGCACCTTTGTTCCCTTAAAGTTGGCCAAATTTAGCACTAATGGCGGCGAATCACCAGGTTTTGGCAGATCACGGATCAGTATGAGTATGAGTATAGCGAATGCCATCAGAATGAGTAACTGGGATAAACTGAGCACCGGATTGCGCAGAGAGAACAATACCTTCTTCATCATTAGTCCGCGAAATTGTTGGGCCGCTAACGCCAAACCGATGTTACGCGACACGGTTTTCGTGTTTTCCAGGTTCAGCGACACACCGTTTTCGCGATTATTGTGGTCGTGATTCTCGTTAATTTGATTGTCGTTAATCGCTTTGATCCCTTCTTCGGCGTATTCGCCAACTTTCAGGAACACCTCTTCCATTGTTGTGATGGACGCGCCGTAACTCTCGATTCCGAACTTCTCTTTCCTCGTTTCCAGTTCGGTAAACAGTGCCTCGAATAGCGAACTGTCTTCGTTGGGCAAACTGTAGCTGATTTCGGCGCCCGCGCACGTCTCCAGTTTGGCGTTCGGTATGTGGAACTGGATTAAACTTGTTATGGGCTTCTCGTCGGTCGTGTCGTCCTTTTTCACGATCGTCATGTGATATCCAGCGCCGTAACGACGCTTAAGAAATAGCGGCGAACCGCAGCACTGTAGCTCTCCGTTCGCCATAATCGCTATTCGCTCGCCTAATACCTGATTAATTAAAAATGAATTCAAATTTAAACCATAATTATTTTACAAAAAAAGATAATTTAAAAAATAGTACATCAGCCTCTTCCATGAAGTGCGTTGAAAGTAGTATACACCGATTAGCCTTTTCACCGATAAGCAGGTCCCACGTGAATCGACGCGCAGACACGTCCATACCGGACGTTGGTTCGTCGAGAATCACTATTTTTGAATCGCCAACTAAAGCCATGCCAACCTATAACCGAATATTGCAAATTGAAAATTCGGTAAAATATCGTTGGAAAACGTTGTCTCCAAACTAACCGAAAGTTTTCGCTTCATTCCACCGGAAAGAGTCTTCGACTGCGATTTTCGTTTATCCTCCAAACCGAGCAAATTAACCATTTTAGTGATCTCATCGTTAACCATAGTCTCATCGAACTTCTTCAACTTACAATAAAACAGCAGATGCTCTTCGACGGTGAGCTCGTCGAACAGTATATCGAACTGTGGACAAATACCCAAATTCGAGCGAATCGTGTTAATATCGGAACGAATATCGAACCCATTAATATACGCGGTTCCGGACGACGGCGGAAAAAGACCGGTGAGTATGGACATCGTGGTCGTCTTGCCGGCGCCGTTATGTCCCAACAACGCCGTTATCTGTCCGTCGTACGCATTTAAATACAGGTTTTTCACCGCAAACTTTTTCCTGTCGAACGTTTTCGAGAGATCGGCGATTTTGATGCCACACTTCAAACTTGTGGGCTCTTTCTCGAAGAACTCGGCCTTATCGGTAACGCTGTACACGCCGTTCGACGCCTCCGACCGGTTGAGCGCTTTCTCGTCATTAGTATACGACTTTCCGAACCAATACGAACGCTTAATCGGGAAAAACCAGCGCTGCGGTACACCGTACTCGCCGGGAAATACCGCTTCCACGTACCACGTGACCAGAAAGTAGATAAACGTGTCGATTATGAACATCATAATGATGAGCTCGATAGTCATCGTGTCGTCCGGCGACGCGGTTTTGTCGATATTCGACCAGCGAAGTCCCACATTGTTTCCCTCGTGCATCGATATGATCATTGCGCCCATCGATAGCGCACTATTGCTTAGCAAACATGTCGATATCTTTTGGCCAAATGATAGATCTCTGCCAAGTTTTTTTATAATGAAAAAGTTGAAATTAGATTTAAAGTCGTAGTCAAGGTATGCTCAAAAGTTTTTTCATTACCTATAGCGAGGAAATGTGAAAAAATAAGGCATAAATGCCATGAAGAAAATAACACCGCTTCCCATCGCCGATACGTTAGCCTAATAAGAATTAAAAATATGATAATAAAGCGATTAATGAAAATTTCTAAGTTTTACGTATGGGATAAGCGCTTACTTTCGAGAAAAAAGTGCTTAACATGAAACAGAACGCGATACAGCTAATGGTGTACGTGATAAAGAACAAGTAGATGAGGAAACCATCGCTTTTATTCATAATACCGACGCCTTCTTTCACTTTAATGGTGATCAGTATAGATAGCAAAGCCACGCTCAACGCCAGCCACAAAAACGCCTTAATAAACCACGCCAACCAGTGAAGCCAATTTTGAAGACCCATCATTTTCATCGACTCCTTCAGCCGCTTCTCCTTTTCGATCACCAAATTCTTCGTCAGATTTACGGCCGGATAGATAAAGCTTAGCATCAGTATAAACGGGAATAGGAACTGGAGCGCCAGTAGAAAATCGTCTTCAACGTAATCGGGATAAGGAAATCGTTGCAATTGCACGCGAATCAAGTCCTCGTTAATATCGTCGTCGATGTGGGCCACCTTCGCGGCCACAATCATCGATAGCGCGTGCTGTACGGCCAGAAAGCCTTCCTCCCAATAGCCGGGTACGCCACCGGTTTCATTGCCATGCATTCGCGGTCCCGGTCTCGGGAATAGAGGAAACGTGAACTGCGTCCACCACGTCTTGATTGGCCGCATGGGATCGTTAGCAGCGTGTTTCGGTGTGGACGGGAAGCGTAGCGTGAATTTGAGTTCTTTGGCGAAATTAGGATTTTGATCAAACAACACCGCGCAGAGAATTATGTTTTGGTAGTACGTGTTGTTGTCGTATTCGCGTATCAAAGCCGCCTCATTATGAAACGGTATGGCTGTCGGCAAATATCAAAAGGATTAGCCAAAAAAATTCATACAAAATATTGCGGGGCAGTATAAACCACCACAACCCTCCCTTTAGGGATATTTTGGTAACACACACGAGACTTGACCTGATTTTGGCCAACAATCTAAGCCTGAGTACTACAAAGGTATTAATTGGATCATTAATTTTGATCATTACGTCGCGCACCAGTTTTAATGCGTTTAAAACACAAAAAAAAACTATTCGAAAGCAAACTTTCACAGATAACCGGATTAATCTAATGCTGCCCATCCATCTCATATGCCCTAAATAAATAATAAAGAAACGAATTCCTGTTAAAACCTAAAGCTCGTCATTTGGGCAAAAAGTGTTACGTTTTTTTCCATTGTGGATCAGTTAAACATTTTCTAACTTAATTAATTACATACTATAAATTACAACAGATAACATCATACGGTGCAAAGTAGTTTGTTTTTGTAATGGAAAGCGATTATGTAGCGGATCATTATTTTTTAAACTTTATCGGTTTTATGGTGTCATCAGTGTTCGAATGATTTAAAGAATAATTAATTGCTAAAGTTAGGCAGAATCTGCGTTTGTTGGCACTCATAAATGACAGGTTGAATGAGTGTAACGATAATTTGATAGACTAGTATACCGATCCGTAGATTTCTCTAAAAAATCGATATTAATCTAAGTTATATTCAGCATTTGTTTCATTTTGCTCAAGCTTTGAACTTCCAAAAAAAATCAAATCAATTCATCACTTAAATAAAGTCGTCAAATTAGTAAATGATATTTTTTGTTCATTATTTCACTTATAAGATAATTTTGTGAGCGCGCAATATCCTTATTATTAATTTTGTTACTTTTCGCATATTTAATTTAGATAATTTGTTTATAATTGCAATAAACCACTAACGAGCAGTGGTAGCTACAAAAAAGTGGTTAAAATGAACTATTACGGTGGTGATGTTAAATTTAAAGCTTCCACGTAATTTAGACGGTTCAGATTCAGTTCGTTTTTATTCTCCGATTTTAACGATGATAAAAACTACGCTTACACCGATAATCAATTTTTATAATACTTTTATAATATAATTTGAAAAATGACTGATAATTAATTGAAACGATAGTACAGTATACTGTATACTGTAATATAAAGTTAATAAACTTTAGAAAATATAAATTTATATTTAAAGGCAGCAACTTTCAAGTTTGTAAATAAATTTAATCAACTATCGAAGATTATCGATCTGTCGTTACATAATCTATTACAGAAAAATTCTAATTAACTTTTATTAATATTATGGTCTTTAATTTTAAAATGATTTAATGGG
>JAQIXJ010002275.1:0-16451 GCA_034700185.1 Phthiracarus laevigatus | reverse complement strand
TAAATATCCTTCGATCGTAAAAACCATTTGATACGATAAGGCTTTTAAAAAAATTTATTTATTTAAACAAAAAAATGTGGGACCGATGACTGCCACAAATCCATATTCTTATATTTGTTCATTTCCAAAGTCAGATAAAATAGTTTTCTATTAACTCGTAAGCGCTTTATTAGATTGTATTTGCCTTTGTTTAGCGTACGAAATACTATACAATATCCTATATAACGCAATTCGTCGCGCGTTTATTGCGTCCTAAATATTTTCCAAACAAAATTGACTGGCAATCTAAACTTATTACCGCTAATAAACATGCAATTTTAACTTACTAAGCTTATTCATTACGACTTAGATATATATAACACACACCACAGTACGAGTGTATAATAGTGTATCGATAACAATAGATAAACCGTGGGAGTGGTTCACTGTGTATGTGCAAAGAAAAAAGATTGTGGGAAATAGCGGCTCGTAATCATTGTACTGCTTATATAAGTAAATAAAGCGATTTAAACAGACTCGTTTCAAATACACTTAAGGAAAAAAGTGTTACATCATAGTTATCTTAACTTTTTTTCGAAAAAAAACGTTTAGCGAAAGAACGCATACGCAATTCTTATAGTCATTACGTATAAGCGATTGTGTTACGAGAAGTAGTGCTTCAACTTTTTTCTAAGCAGCGATTCTATTGCTAACCTATTATTCTAGCAGTAGGTCTTCAATCAGTTGGTCTGTGCAGCAGTAAATTACAACCGTATCCGTACACAAACCGCCACTTAATGCGTATAATTGTGTAGTTAGTCATAGCATTGATATTTAAAGCGATTGCGAGCGTGACTTCGATTCATCGATTAGTTATTGTTTTATTGATAACTTTATAGTGTACGATGAAAGTTCATGAGTGTTTACATGTGTTAAAAAGGAAAAACGGGTGCTCATAGTCGCTCCCTTATATCTTTTAACAATATCTCGAGTTAAAGTTTAATTACGGCAATCGTAAACTTTTATTTTTATTTTGCTTTTTAAACAACATCGACAGAAGAATTTATTAGTACTTTTACGACATAAACGATAATTTTTTGAAATGCGCTGAAAAAACTTTTCGGTACTAACAAACTTTAATACATGAGTTTTATTTTCGTTTTACTTTCGTGGACACAATAAATGATATCAAAAATGATTTGCCACAATCGCGACAACAATCAACACATAAACACAATAATATTGTGCTACTGTATCGTCGACTATATATCGATTTTTATTAATTGCGCGATTATGTTAATTTATTTCATGCTTCTGGTGACTACCCGTAAACTATTCATAGTTAACATGTTCTTGAAAACAGTGAAATTCGGTGATAACTCGGCGCGGATCGAGTCTAACAAACTGTATAATCGGAACGAATATCGTGGCCTAAACTCTAACACATTTTATACATCATTAAAACAGATACTTATTTGCATATTAATTCTGTGTCAGTTAGTTTTTTTCGCCGAAATCGTGATAATATGGCGCCGATTCGACGACCGATTTAACAGTTTAGACGCGTTCACCGTATTATGTCTTTTATTAACCACAGCCATCGTTACGTTCAGCCGCAAGTTCTTCGCCAAAACGAAAGTCAGTGCACTGCAAACATTTGTGTTATTTATTTATTGGTTTTTCTCCGCATTTTGGTCATTAAGCAAATTTGTTTTAATATGTTTATACAAAGACAACTACCATCAACTGTTGCGCGTTTATTTAATATTTTTGTTGTTCATTATTTATACACTATTGTCGTTCACCGAATTGGCAACGCTCCTCAAACCGGTAAATTAAATCTCTGTGCCATTTAACATAAATAAACAATTTTTTCGAATAACTCGCGCTATAGAGAAATGTTTTATATCCCCAGTCCCTCTATCCGAACAAAAATTAGGATTTCTTTCGATGAACGGTGTAATTGTCGTTGCATTCCAAATAGTGAAACAAAAATTAGGATTTCTTTCAGATGAACATTGTAATTGTTATTGCATTCCAATTAGTGAATTGCCAGCGAATTGTTGCAAAAAATGATTTATAGTGCAATAAAAAAAGTTAGATAAAAATAGTTCAAATCAACAATTGTTGCTTAAAAAAAGGCTAAATATCTCGCGTGAGTTGTATTTTGGGATAAAAAATGAGAAACTAATTAAATAAAAGTGACAATTTTAAAGTTTTTCTATAATGTTTTCATCCTAAAATTTTTTAATATAAGGTGTATTCTCCGTTTTTCCACATTTTTATAAATTTAGGTGCAATTCAAGTCCATTCTGCTTTTCCAATGACCCATTTACGAAACTCTATTATATTACCATAGAGTTAGCGAAGAAAAATATTTTTAGTTTTATTATTTTCAAGTATTGTATAAATTTTATTATATTAATAGCATAGTTATATAATCGCTTAACGTTAAATTAAGCAAAAATTTTATTTACTTATCGCTGCAACGCATAATTTATTTGCCGAAGTTTTATTTATTATTATTTATAACTCGTTCCGCTTTTAATAGTTTTTATGACTTATTAATAACTTGTTAAATATTTGTTTTTGTGTGCGCGATTCTGGTGCGATTTAAGTACTATGTAAATGGGTTTCTAATATTACTAAATCGCATTAGACTTATGTTAATTCTATTTATATTTATTACTCGAAATTGTTTTACGTTTAGCGATAAAAAGAAAAATCTCATTATCAAACATAATCTCCATAAACCCTTTTTCATTATAGCAATTAAAACAAATAGTATTGTTGAACTCGCATGAAAGCGTGTAATCGTATGAAAAGAATTACATCTTATCCTTAAGTTAACCATTTATTGGCAATTTTTCTCAATAAATAATTTATGTGTTATTTGAAGCCCAAATAATCTTACCCCAGTTTTATTTATTTTTCCCGACTTCTTTATTATCAGTATATTTTTGATTTTTGTTCACACTTACTCTTGACATTATGATAAAAGTGTCAGAATGATGTGGCATATCTGTCAAATGTCATTTATCCTTCTGATGAATGAGTTTGCAATATAAACATAAGCACAAAGAAACCATATAAAGTATTGTGCCCGAGATTGATGCAAAAGTTGTTTACATTAACTTTTACTTTAATCTTTTTAAGAGCATCTTAAATGCGGTAATAAGTTAAGTAAAATTTAGATCTTCTAGAAAATTACACGTAAATAAACAACTATTTTGTAGATAAATCACCCCAATATTTTTATTTTCTCATTATTTGGTTAATTTGATACAAAACATAATTCTGGATAAAATTTTTATCTCACATTTATGAAAAACCTAGCCTTATTTATTTAGTTTATTATTAGTATTAGTTTTATATAAATCTCAGTTCGCGATTGATAATTTAAATGCTATAAAATATTTCCAAATATTTTATGTCTTCAGGTATTATAGCTTACATCATATTATTTCATTAAACGACCGCAATAACGCAATAATTTTATAGAGTTGCAATTTTTTTATTTCGGCGAATCATATGAATAATTGCCGAATAATTTATTGCAGGGAATTTCAGTATGCCGTTGATCGAAAAAAATGTTACCAAACTTATATAATATATATCTTCATTATAATGAAATACTTTCCTTCTGGGGAAAGTGAATGTGGAGTATAATACCCGTTCAGAGTATCCTTAAGTACAGGTTATACTTGTATTATTTTCCATAAATTAAAAAGCAACCTTTATATTATTTTGTGATCTATAATAGCATTGTAATAAAAAATATAGAATTTCTTTTATAAAATTAATTGGCTATAGAGTCATAAATTATTATTTCCCTCAAAAGCGAAAATAATGGAAATTTTCCATTAATTTACATGTCACAACGGGAAATAATAACTTTCCGGCTAAAAAGCTTAAAGTATTTCATTTTTTAAATACTTCACAATTCAATTTTTATTGTAATAAGTTGCCGTGTTTTCTCAGAAAAAAGTGAAACTGAATTTATTTAGAAAGTAATGATGCAAAAATCACTTCCCATTGTCATTGATTATCAATAGTTGTCTAATAGATTTATTTTCCGTACATGGGTTTGTACTATATATCACCTTCAAAACGAAAAGAAATCATTGCCTAAAATAATTTATGTCATTACCAATAAATGTATATTTGGGTGTAATGTATATAATCAGACAAAAAACATTAGCATCAAGGCTTTTAAATGGGCTTTTCCATCCATTAATTCATTTAACGAACTGAAAATTTATAGACCTCTTTTCTATGTCCGAAAAATGTGATAAATTCGAAAAAGGTTAGCATATTTAACAGATTTTATGCGATATTACACATATTTTTGTGTTCATATGGAAATCATACGCTGATATAATATTAACTTTAATTAGCGATATATGTCAATATTTAAGTTTAAGTTATTAGAAAATTAAACTAATGCTAATCTAATGCTAATATTTGCTTGAATTGGCATAAATCATATACAGATAATAGAAAATTATATATCGAATTAATATTTGTGCTCAGAGTGTGACAAAGATTACTGAAAAGGATTGAAATTCAATTTAAATTAAACTGAAAATAGTACTATTGTCTAATGAAAAAAACCATATGTGTATAAAATTTATATACGCATAAAATAAATCAGTTAACACACAAAGTTGCATAAATTGATAAACTCTTACTTAATTTAACCTGAATTTTGCGCAATAATTTTTTTCGTATGCGTTTACACAAAAAAAGAATCAAAATAAACATTAAAAACGAAAACAATTTTCTTTAGATACCTATGGAAAAATCACCCATTTAGGTGTGGCAGACTTAATGTCTATACTTAAAGGCAGACAATTTAGTATAGTTAAGGGAAATTCTATACCTGTTTCATCATACTTTAAAAATTTAAGTAAAAAAGTTTTGCATGGAAATATGATTCTATTCCCAGAACATATAGCAAACTCTTTATCTATCACTGAGAAAGTAACACATCGGTTGTTTTTTCATCGGCTAAAGGATACTGGGATTCGCATCCGTAGCTTATCATGTATGACTAGTTTTGTTGGATAACGCAATTAACTATACGGCACAGTAAACAATGCGCGGATAAAAATATGTGACATCATTAACATAAGATAGGAAATAAATTAAAGTTCAATTGATAGTGGTTTAAAAATAATTTGCGAGAGCGTCTGAATTTTTATAGGATGCGCATTTCGTTATATTTGTATTATCGAATGCATTTATTTTAGAAATGGCCATAATTGGCTGTCTGTCATCAATGATGCGACAACTTTTAAATTAAACTGACGCGTGAGCTAAATATTTAAGAAAATTCTTTCACTGCTTCTTAACTAATGCTATGACAAAAATCATATTGTTATAGCTAGACTGAATTATGTGAAATCCATTGAAAATTATCAAGTGATATTTGAGATTTTATAAATTACGCAAATTAATCTATAGTTAATGGCCAATAATTGTGATGATAGTTTATTGATCAATTAATAATAGATTATCGCAATATAATCCATAAATAAAAAAAATTTTAGATAATAAACTACTTATTAAGTTTAATATACTTTAATTAATAGGTTGAATAATTGTTACTAAACGGCTTAACACATTATTTCAATTAAAAGAAATCATAATATGTAAATAACAAAATTTATCTGTCTGTTTGTTTGTCGGTGAAGACCTTTATATGATCTTTCCCTGTAAGAGGCACCCTCTCGACACCTATATCAATGGATTCAGCTTGAAGAGAGGAGTGCAAATTGGGGGTTTTGATGTGACGGTCCCTGTTTCAAGAGGTCAAAAGCAATTTTAAAATGCCCTTCAACACCTACGTCATTAACTCAGCTGAAAAATAGAGTTTAAATTAGGGGTCACTCGAGCAGGTGAGCGGGTAGTTTGGGGCAGAGCGGATTGGTTTGGAATAAGTGAGGTCTGGGTTGGAAAAACCCTTTCACACCCTATATAAAGAGCGAAGTCAAATGAGTGGTTACTCAATGGGATGAGCGATTATGTTTAAGTACTGGGTATATCTGTTATCTGTGGAAGAGCTCTTCTAAGTCTGCAGATAAACATCTCTTTTGAGTTGTGTAGACTCCTAATCCATTTTATCAAAACGTGAACCATATTGGCCCACAGAACGTGGGCTAATTTCTAGTAATAATAATTGAATGCACATATAATTATTCCAAAAAATATAACAGAAAAGTGCTTTTTTAAAAGTAAATTATTTCGTTTAATTAACCATTCAATATTTAATTCAATTTTTTCTGACGCTTTGAAACGATTAATAAACTATTTTTGCAAAGTAACGGTAGCAAAATTTAAATTTGGACTAAAATCGGTGAATAATATCAACTGCGGTAAACCAAATAAGAAACCCATTAACCTTTATATGTCACCATCATAACTGTCAACTCATTTAGAATATGAAAACAATATGCAAAAGAACTTTTAAATTGCGTTTTACGCAATAGTAATTATGCAGTGATTTTCCTTTATAGTGAAGTCTATAATGCACAAAAAAACAATAAGCCCATTATTAAATAATTGAAAGTTTATTATAAATAGAATGCTTCGATACTTTCTACTGATAGCTTCTTTCATAAGTTTGCTGTAGTATAGTTAACTAAAATTAAACTAGTAGTTAACTGTAGTATTGAACTTAAATATAGATTTAAATATTGGGTACTTAAAAGTTCATTGACTTAGTTATTATTGTTACGGTAACTGATTCGACATCAACCTCTTAAAACAATCTAAAGTATTGTAAAGTGAAGCGAAATGTTTTACAGTATACTCTACTTCATAATGAATATTAAGTGTAAAGAATATTCGCGAAAAGAATCGACGCAACGTAAACATAGAACATTATTTTGATTGCTTAATATAAACAGCGAAACTTATAACAACTTTTTTGAAATCTTGTCAATCAGAGTGCAGATAACACTTCACTTTAAGTTTTTGACACGTATTCTATTTACAGTCAATGTTTTTCAATGCCATCGCGGATATAGAACAAGATAAATAAAACAAAATACATATATGTTGCAGTATATCCTTGACAATTACCTCTTAAGTCCGGCTCAATTTTTTTTATCAACCATTCATTTTTATAAAGTTTATTTATAAACCAATTAATAATTATATTTGCGTTTCGGGAAATTATTAGTACATCCAATGTCAAAAAAAATTGAACGTAAACCATAAAAATCATCATATGATTAAATAAATTTCGAAATACAAGCTAAAAATGGTATTAAAAAATGCTAACTATTTTGAAACGTTTCCATCTTTTATTTTAGCATTACAAGCCTCTAAGTTTTGCTGATAAAGTTGTCAAATATTCAAATAACAGAAATCAATCGCCATCTCCACCCATTATCAGCGATCATTTCAAATACCGACGTCACTACAGTTCATTGGTGTCAAAAGCGACATTTTCCTGGTTTTTTCCTCTCCTTAAGCTTGGATACACCCGACCATTGGAATTACATGATTTGGATTTACTACCTCAAGTAAATATATGCTATTTGAAACATTTATTCATTAATTCAATAATTAATTTGTATGCGCGCGCGTGTGTGTGTGTTGTTTTGTGTGCCCGCGCTATGTTTAATTAAATTAAATGTTAAGTTAAACTTGAAAATAAAAGTTAAGTTCAAATTTGATCGTAATTGTTAGCCAAATTGTAAATAAGCCCACATGAGGATAAATTCAATTTAATTTATTTTATTTTTTATAAAAATTTTATGCTGTATTCTCAAGATTTTTATCAGAAAAAAACTTATGCTTAACAAAAGTTGTTGTTTTTGGAATTCGTAAGCTCAATGGCTTTAAATTCCATACATTTTATGAATTCTTTGTTTGAGTCATTTATTGTCAAATATATGTCAATACTATAATACCTTTTAAATATTTTTCCCCCAATAATCGGCACAAATAAATTACAAATATTTACTTTGTTTGTTTGTATAAACTTGAACAGAAATTTAATTGAGTAAAAGCACTTGTGTTCGTTATCAGTAGTATCCACTTTTTATTTTTTATATGATTTCCAAACTAAGCTATATATCAATAATAAAAATTAATCAGATTAAGGGAAAACAACATTTATTGCACAATATATTTATTCTTGTAAATACAATTAAAGCAATTTTATTTCGTTTTTATCTATTAATAATAACCAGTAGTTTCACTGAAACAAGATTGACCTATTTGTAGAATAGATCGCTTACATTTTGATATGTTAAGGTAAGTTAGTATTGCCTTTAAGTTTAGAAATTGCTTGCTCATTATGGAACTTTTAGCTTTTGCTAATATACACACAAAAGGTGTTATAGCGAAAAACATGTTCAAATCTATAAGCTCAAATTTTCTTAGAATTGAGCTAAAATATAAGATAAAATTAATGAAGACAGTGATAAATTTCCATCATTAATTTATATGACATATATTATCGTAGTTTATACATATTTTAATTTATATAAGTTTAATTATTTTATTATTTTATTTTGTTTCTTCTTAGGAAGAAACTGCAGAATTTCAATTTTCAAGGTTCCTAAAGAGCGCAGAAAACAGAAAAGTAAACGATAATTAATTATTTCATTTCATAATCATATTTTAAAAAACTCCACGGCATCAATTAATTTTTTCTACCCATAAAACCCCCAGAAATGGTCCGCATTAGACATGTGGAAGTGCTACTGGAAAACGTACCGGCACTCGTTAATTATCGGCGCGTTCATCAAAGTATTAGCCGATTTATTTGGACTGGTCGGTCCGCTCTCAATTAATATGATCATTAATTACATAAACGATACGCAATACAGTACGCTAAATGCCACGAGTGAACAACCATCGCACCAATTTCACCTAAATTTGTTAACTTACGACCAGTTTTTCACCAATGGCTATATAATAGCGTGTGTAGTATTAATTGCTACTATAATGCAGAGCACTTTTTCGAATAATTTCAATCATTTGGTGATCGCCGAAGGCATACATTTAAAAACAGCGTTGCAAGTAAAATATTTTTCAATTAAATTAAATAATTTAACTCATTGCCTAAAAATGAATTTAATATTTTTGACACGACTATCAGCGTTATTAATTAATATCAATCTAGCTGTGCTGTTAGGCATTAAAAATTGATTTAATTGGATTATTTAATAATAGCTTAATTTAAATTGATTAGAAACTTAATAAAGCTTCTGCAAGCGTAATGAAAATTGATTCAATATTTCCATTTCGCAAAAATCATTCATTTTTATTCTTAAGCTTAATTCTCCGCTAAAAATATAAATTTAGTTTACTTGACTTTACAGATATATCTTAAAAACTGGTAATATAGTTAACTCCGATTGCATCTATAAATAATTTTCAAAATAAATTAATATAAATTATTTTAAATTATATTTCCAAAATTTATAATTTTAAATTTGATTAATCAGAGCTTCGTTTACAAGAAAACTCTAGCGTTGACGGTTCATTCTGGTATAGATATGGGATCTAATGTTAACCATATATCGATCGATTCATTCAATATGTTCATGTTATTTTCAATGGGACACTACATTTGGGCCGTTCCTTTTAAAGTAATTTTTTATTCTAATACATTTTGTAAATATGGCAAAAGCATAAAATTTTCAATAGATTTTTGGCGTTATTAGTTGCTGTATAACGATGCAGAGAAAACATTAGTATTTTTAATTAAAACGATTTAGATTTAATTATATTAAGGATAAAATGCGGAATTAGATATAGAAATTAATTATTTTATATATGATATCATTTATAGGTTTAAATGGATAAAACAAAAGAATATTTTCGCAGATCAATTTTATCTCACAGAGTTTAAGATATATGTAGTTATGTAGGCTGGACTAAATGTTAAAAACTAATTTAAAAGTCTAATTTAGGCATTTGAACGTCGCTATGGCTTTGAAAATGTTAGTTACGAATTTGCATATTTGTGCAACAATTTTGTTAAATTTTATCCTATGACGCCAAAGAATGTGTTATTTGATTCCTTAACCTAACTTGAATGGGACACTTAGAATAAAAATGAATTAACAACTCACTTTGAAACGTAAAATTATTATTATTATTATTATTATTATGTAACTAAACTCCACAATAATGTGAACTTCATATTTCGATTATAATATAATAATTTATTTCCGAAACACTACCGCAACTAATAAATTACTACCGGTAAAACGAAACCTAAGCTTATCAATAACTGATGGAATTTTTATTTTTATTCCGTAAATGAACATAGACTTTCGTATTGCTTTAATCTACAATTTTATGCTTAGCCATTATTTAGTAGGTAAACGGCTACCAAACTATATTAACCAATTAACCAATTGATATTATTTTCAATTGTAGATTTTATTGCTACTATATTTGCTGTACAATCAATTAGGATACAGTGCGATGATAGGGGCGGCCACTATTTATGTTTTAGCTCCCGTTCAATACTATATTTCAACGCTGCTATCGAAGCTCCAAAAGAAAGAACTGGTAATTAACCGTTGATGCCTATTATTTCTTTCCTTTTAATTAAGAAAAGTTAATCCAAGCGTTTAAATTGACACACGTTTGTACGATTAGGAAATATCGGACGAACGGTTGAGAAAGACGAGCGAATTATTTATGGGCATCAAGTTGTTAAAATTGTTGGGCTGGGAATTAGCTTTCGCTAAATCGATTAACGATATCAGGGAGAAGGAGATCAAAATATTAAAACTCGATTCAATTTATATCGCGCTAAACAGTAAGCAATTGCCCAAAATATATAACTTTTTTTAATAAACAAAAGTTTGCTAAAAATGAAATAAAATTCAAAATATAACTACTTTTCGTTCAGCATTCTTAACTCAAGCGTCATCAATAGTGGTCACATTAGTGACGTTCGCGCTCTATCCGTACATCGAAGGTAAAAACTTGTCGTCAGCGAAGGTGTTCACGGGGTTAGCATTGTTCAACCAATTAACTGTTCCGCTTTACATCATACCGATGGTTATACCGATATTAATAAGCGCTATTATCAGCACCAAACGATTAGCAAAATTTCTGTCGTCGCCGGAAGTGTGCGGCGATATTCCGTGGAGGAAAAACAACAACAATAATAATAATTTAAATAATAATAGTGGCGAACAAATTTTATTGAACACTAAATATAGTTACCTTAATGCGGATCAAAATAATGAATGTATCAACACATTAAAGGACAATAATAGACCGATTGCTGAAACGAATAGCGTAGACAAAGAAAGGGAAGAAAGTAATGGATTTTGTTGGATAAAAGATGGCAATTTTGGTATAGCGGGCGGTGAAAACTTTGACGAAATGGTGCCCATTTTGTCGAATATTAACATCAAAATACCCGAAGAAAAGCTTACGATAATCGTTGGTTCCGTTGGTTCGGGAAAGAGTACGTTCATATCCGCGCTGTTGGGCGAAATGATCAAAACGAGTGGCGAAATAAATTGGTCGGAAAAGATCGAGTCGGTTGGGTTCGTGTCGTCCATTCCGTGGCTGTTTAACGTATCGCTACACGACAACATAACGTTCGGCTTTCCGTACGAGAAAAAACGTTACGAACAAGTGTTGAACGCGTGCGCACTGAACGCCGACATAGAAATCTTACCAGCGGGTGATCGGACCATAATCGGCGATCGCGGCATTAATTTATCCGGCGGTCAAAAGCAGCGAATAGCGCTCGCCAGAGCTATATATTCGCCGGCAAAGACAATCATATTAGACGATCCATTGTCGGCATTAGATCCACACGTTGGTCGCCATGTATTTGAAAAAGCGATAAAAGTAATATAGTTTTAAAGCAAATAAGTAAACGATTGTTCAAAAACACTTCTCCTTTATAAATAGGATCTGCTTGTAAATAAAAAACGAACGGTTTTATTAGTGACACATAAACTTGAATATTTGCCCGAATCGTCGCACATAATTGTATTCAATTCGGGCACAATTAGCCATCACGGAAGTTACAGGCATATTCAATACACCGATCCGTCGCTGTTCGCCAAATGGAACGAAGTTCAGAACAGCGAAGAGGAGGCGCGAAGAACTATATCGGTAGAGGAAAGCGTGACCACTAAAGAGAGGCATAAACTGAAGCGTATGCTATCGAAACAAGTGGCGTTTAGGGGTTCGGTGTCCGATGCTATGCCACCGAAGAGTAAAAAGCGTATTACTTTTTCGAGGTTTATATTCTTTTGATTTTACGTTTTATTTATGTAATATTATTTTATCTGTATTTCATTGCTTGTCTCCAAATGTGCTTTAGTTTTTTCAGCTCATTTAATGCTAATGTTCATTAAAGCTATACCCATCTATCTATTTGAA
The DNA here is from genome assembly GCA_034700185.1 of Phthiracarus laevigatus. Taxonomy (NCBI): domain Eukaryota; kingdom Metazoa; phylum Arthropoda; class Arachnida; order Sarcoptiformes; family Phthiracaridae; genus Phthiracarus; species Phthiracarus laevigatus. The sequence continues at coordinate 4,085 of JAQIXJ010002275.1, read as the reverse complement.
TGGTGTTCGCAATATGTTTGACAATTATTAAATTACGCACAGAAACAGTACAGTTCGTGATGTTAGCTTTAGTGAATGCTTTGAATAATAATTAACAAAAACGATGTATTTCTTTCTTTTAATCCTTACTTTTATTTATTTTAATGTTTAATGATTTATCAATTGATTTCACTGTACAGCTGTACGAGTTTTGTCTTGTTTTTGTTACTAACCTCAAACTAATATATTAAATGTTTAGTTTTTAAATTTGCGTTAACATTACTAACTTTATTACTAATAAACAAATGGTTGGATGAAAGCATAAATGTCTTATCATAACAGGGTTTCGATGTTAGTTATTTCTTGGTATCATATTTATAATTCCGTTATAAACAGACAGATGAGTCACGACCCGTTGAGTCCGCTTCCGTGCCATGACTGGAGCGAACACGACGACAATCACATGAATCAGGAAGAGTTATCCGAAGAATCTCATAAACGAATGTCCAACAGTTTCCGAAGAATGCGATCTATTGATTCGGTGGAATCGAAGTCAAGTTACGGCATCGCATCGATTATCTCATCGTCACCCGATACCACTACCATGTGGTCTCGACAACCGGTTGTACGACTTAATTCAAGAATATCCGACTATTCTTACACTGGTGTGTCCATCAAAGAGGAAGACGAAAGCGAGGAACAGGAGAACGAGCTCAACGAAAATGATAACAACTTTTATGGAATTTCATCGCAAGAAGTAAGAAGTTTTGTGCTTTTTTCTGTTTTGCTACGAATAATTTATTGGGTTAATTGAGTGGCTTCTGTTATAATGGAAACAGAAGTGACGGATTCGGTTATTATTTATTTATGCATTCGGCATATCAGAGACGTGTCGGCGTATTAGTATCAGTATTCGTTTTCGTTTTCTGTTATATAACAAAAATGAATTCGTTTAGTAAAAGAAAAGTAAACGCCAATGATATTAATTTATAATTTATTAGTTGCTTTTCGTTTTTGTTTTATCGATACGCCCGCGTAAAAACTTGGCTCGAAAAATACGTATTGCGTAATATTAATTTATTTATATTTAGTTTCACTATAATTTTTGTTCAGTTTTTACGCATTTTTATTTTAAATTTTATAATCACTAAATAGTGTAATGCGATTCAATGCACTAATAATATTTAATAGTTAATATTCCATTCAATGAGTTATGTTTTTGAATGCGCATTGAATCACAAAATAACTAAAGCATCAAAAATATTAACAATTCTATATAAAACTAAATATCGATATAAATAGATTTAAATATATAATAAAATGCCACTAAAAATAACATTTATTTTTTACAGATATTGGATAAATTAAAAAATTATAAAAAATTTCTTAAAATAGAAACTTTATTTCTACTTTGTTTATTGCAAAATAATGGCACATAACTAACTCTATCCGTACAAATATCCAAATCCTTTTTAGAGGCACACATAGTAACCATTAATAGATACGACTACATTAAAAACTTTTTGAAAAAATTCTATACTTGTTACGAGATTTGTTAAGATTTAAAAATGAAACTATAATTTAATCATAAAAAACAATTAAACAACTATTTATCAATAAAAACTAACAGCTTTATTATACTGTATTTCATAATATGTTTTACAGGTAAAAGATAGAAACTCAAGTTTAGCCACAATCCAGTTATTGAGCGAAGAAGAGAGACAGACGGGATCGATATCGAAGAGCACATACATCACGTACATTAGAGCGTGCTCTATAGCGCTCACATTTCTGGTATTATCGCTAATAATGTCAACGCACGGCGCAAAAGTGTGCTCCGATTTTTGGCTGGCAAACTGGTCAAAGTGGTCGGAAAGTGGAAACGCGGAAACAGTTATCATTTCAGATTTAAGTTATTACATAAAGGGTTACGCCATTCTATCCATCATAACGATTGCCATTTCGTTGGCCACTAATGTTTCGTCCCAAATGACTTCGATTCGGGCCATGAAACTGCTTCACGCAAATATGTTGAACAATGTGGTTCGATGTCCGATGAGATTTTTCGACACAACGCCGTTCGGCCGAATCATTAACCGATTTTCGTCCGATATGAATGTTATCGATAAGGTATAACTATTAGGTTTATTACTGTAATGTTTAATAATCTGTTTGTTTGATACTAAAAACATTTAGAAACTTCCCATCGCTTTACCAGTATTGTTACGTTTCCTATTGCTGTGCATTTCAGCCATTGTGGTGGACATCATAATCACGCCATACTTCGTTATCGCTGTCATACCGATTATACTTATTTATTACTATTTGCAGCATTTCTTTCGTTTCACATCGCGAGAACTCCAGCGACTGGACTCCATCACCAAATCTCCCATATATTCTCATTTTAGCCAAACAATCAGTGGCATCACTACTATCAGATCTTATGGACGCGAAACCGATTTCACTTTGAAATTTTACCAATTCATTGACATCAATAACCTATGCTTTCTTATGGTTAATTCGGCCAACTGTTGGTTAGGCATAGCTCTCGACTATTTGGGTGGTATTATACTATTTTGCGCAACAATAGCGGCCATCACTGCCGCAGTTTACAGCAATATAAGTGCCGCTTATGTCGGTATGGCAATGACGTACACGCTTTTGGTGCCCATATATTTAAATTGGGTGGTAAGGAATTTGGCTTCCGTTGAGATGTACATGAGTTCGGTTGAACGCATTGACGAGTACTCGAAAATGTGTAACGAAGATCACGACAGCGTCATTATTCACAATAAATGTATATTTCTAAACAAAATTTGTGAGATTTAAGATTTAATCACATTTTATTCAATTTATTTAATGTAAAGTTATTGCCGACGAGTGGCCTAAGTTTGGAGAAATTGAATTCAAAAACGTATATCTAAAATATGATGCAAACACCGAACCGATAGTCAAAGGCGTGACATTCACTATTAAAGCTGGAGAAAAGGTATACCAAAATGAGGAAAATTAAGATAACATACTGGAAATACCTGTATATACCAAACTAAAATACATAATAAATATACTAATATAATTGTAAGGTTGGAATCTGCGGTCGCACGGGTTGTGGTAAATCCACACTAATGGCAGCATTGTTTCGCATCAATCAAATAAGTAGCGGATCCATACTGATTGATGGCATCGATATCACGCACGTATCGTCTCAAACGCTACGAACGCGGCTTTCAATAATACCACAAGACGTGGTACTATTCTCAGGAACAATACGGTCAGAACAATACAACAATAACTAATACAACAATATAACAATAATATTTCATATTTGTGATATTAGTGACAACTTAGACCCATCAGACGCGTACACCGATGACCAGATTTGGCAAGTGTTACACCAATTAAACTTAAACCAAATCGTTTCATCGCTCAACGAACAGGTGTGCGAAGAGGGACACAATTACAGTTTAGGTCAGCGACAGCTGCTATGTATGGCTCGAGCACTGCTTCGCAAGTCATCCATACTTATTCTGGACGAAGCGACGTCCGCTCTGGACAACGACACGCAGCACATGATGAAAACTGTAATCAGTGGGTTATCGCAAACCGTTATATCAATTGCACACCGAATTGACAGTATCATCGATTTCGACAAAATCATTGTTCTTGACTCGGGTGTGATCGCAGAATTCGGTTCACCAATACAACTCATGGCTAAAACTGACTCGATTTTCAATTCATTACGAATGTCTAAATAATATTTTTTATAATATTGCTAATTATTTGAATTTTTTTATAATTTCCTATTTATTATATTTGTTTTGTTTTTCGATATTATATTTTCGAAACATTTTTGTTAACATTTCAAATCATTTGTTTTCATATTAAAACGAAGTTAAATATTTATATTATAAGTTTTGTAACAATGAGTGAACAATAATTACTTATAGGACGCAATAAACACGCGACGAATTGTGTTATATAGGATATTGTTTAAATGTAGGATAATGGTAAAATTTAGGATATGTCCCGCATTTTTTTGTTTAAATAAATAAATTTTTTTAAAAGCCTTATCGTATCAAATGGTTTTTACGATCGAAGGATATTTA
>JAQIXJ010002274.1:0-16452 GCA_034700185.1 Phthiracarus laevigatus | reverse complement strand
GGTGGTTTGGTTTGGTTTAAAAAGTGAAATTCATGGTTTGGATTGGTTTCACAAAAGTCAAACCATGAACACCTTTAATTTTAGTTTATTTAGTGATACGCGTAACCAAAGTATTTCCTATTTCACCATATTTTGACCTAAGTTTGTCCAATTTTGTTCCGTTTAGACCCAATTTCGGTTTTTAGACAAAAAATCCTTTTATTAATTTAATTATATTCACACACAGACAAACATGTCAAATTCAATTCAAAAAAAGCTAAAAAATCATTAGGAATTCTTGGGAAACCTTTGATGTAGTATTACTTTTAAGATTATTTAGTGATAATAAACTGTTTGAATAGCAATTAATTCCCTTACAACTACTATTTTATCAGTAACGCTCAATCGTTCTCATAATTTAATCGAAAATGGATTATTATAGATTATAGTCTATAATAGTAAAAGATCTAAATGACCATGAAATAGGAAGAAAATTCAAAAAAAAATTCTTCTCCACATTTCATTGCATTTTATTTAATCTCAAATTTTTCCAAAGAAAATGTTATATTTTTAGTTACACTAACAAAGGAATTCCCAATAACTTTAGCTACACATTGTTATAATAGAAGTTGAATTGTGTCCAGTGATGTGAAACCCCAATGTTCTTCACTTTCCGGGCCATTATGTGGAAAAATTTTTAATAACCGAACAGATGACGCTCTTTTCATTATAAATGCATGTCATCTAGTTTTGGAAACAGTACCGTAAAACATGTTCGGTTAGAATAATGATATCCGCGATTACCAATTTATGGGTATAATTATCATTTTAATTATGCTTAACTTTATATTTTTCTATTAACATAACTGTTTATTTTGAACGCCATAAAATTATTTTCGAGAATTTGTGTATTCAAACTTTATTCAGACCGATTTTTATTTTGAAATGTTAATTGAAATTCATGCTAGGAATTCATTTTCTACTGAATGATTTTCTACATTTAGCATTCAAACTTAATTTTTCCGCGCTTGAATAACTCGAGTCAATGTATTGCTTATGAAAATCGTTTTATGCATAAGAGAAAAAAACGCGGAAACTAAGCAACTCTCTCATCAATAGATACATATATATAAATTTGCCAAAAATTTCTATTTTAAACATGATCTAATGAATTAAAATCTCATAATATTGTCGACGAGTAAATCATTTTACCGTTTATATTAAATATTTATACAATAAATGCTGATTTAAATCAAAATAAATATTGTAATACAAACGGGTGTATATTATTTACGCGAAATAGTAAATAAATATTGAATGACGCAGATTTTATCGTTTTTACGCATTTCTCAAAGCTATAGTTAAAGGACAAATGCAACAATTTTCTAATTAAAGAAAATAAATGATTTATGAAACAAGCGTGAACACACTTGGGTAGCATCCTATCCACGGCAACTGAATCAATGGAGGCTAACGATTGTAACTATCGTAAAGTGTTTTGCGCTGATAGCAGACACATCTCAATCATATAAGAAAAACGTTAATATGCCCTAAAATCGTAAACTTCATGATATGCAAAATACGTAATTAGCAAACCCGTACGTCGTTCAGTTTTTTCTAACCTTGATTTATTAATGTTAATTAGCAAACGAATCTCCAAATCAAAAATAAATAGATACTTGTGTATGCGTATGTTTGTTTGACAAAACAAGTTTTTATATAGAAAGTAATTCTATTTTAGAACAAAAATAAATAAGTGTTAATTTTTAAATTAAAAAAATTAGCATCCAAAAAATATTTCAACCGAAAAAGAAATTAAGTAATTTAACGATTTGTGATTGCAATAACTATTTTATACTGTATATACAGAACCTGATTAAAGTAAATACGATACAAAATGAGCTCACAATTCAATTACGTTTTTTTTCTGCAGCAGTAATAAATAAAAAGAATCGATAAGATAAAAACTATTTAATACTTGGTTGAAAATTTTTATCTCTTCAAACAAAACTCGTCATGAGAATTATTTTTGAATTTTTTTCTCAGTAAAAAGATTTCTAATATTCTATTTTGATTTTCAGTTTCAACAGCATTTTTTGAATTCATTTTTTCACGCTCTATTGAAAATCATAATCTATAAAATTGTTGATTTCTCAACAACACAATGAGTATAATGAAGGAGATTTTCTTTCAGAAAATTACATTTATTATCTAATATTATGTTTGAGTACTGAGCACAGGTTATTCGGAATATACATCCGGATTACTGAATACCCGAAATTTCGGTAATATCGCTAGTTTTATTTTTTTCCTATTTGAATTTTAATTCCACCGCAAGAGGTAAATTAAATTATTAAAAATAAATAGCAGCTACTTGTGGTTAAATAAAAAATTGTAATTGTATTATTAAATTTATATTTGAATAATGCTAATTATTATTATTAACTCGTGCTCTATTCTCGTTGTTACAAAATATCTTATTTAAAAGTTAGAATTAAATTAACATTAATAGAGGAAATAACAGGTTTTATTCTTTTTCTTTAAACAAACAGATTTGCATGTAATTAAATTCAATTTTTATACGAATCCCAAATACTTTAATTCGTAATTACAGTTAAATATCTATAATTAAAAGTAATTAAGATATTAGTTTTGCAAAATCAGCAAATATAATTTGATTAGTACATCATTAGTCGCTACTTTCACAATAACTAGATAATATGCAATGTTTTCGTATGAAAATAATATAAGCAATCTTTTTTTTTGTGGAATTACCCACAGAAAAAATTCCAAATAACTTAATTTTTAAATAAATATTTTAATTTATTATAACACTATTATGATTTTGTGTGAACTTTTTCATGCAGAAGAATATGCAACAAAATCACGGATCTTCTACTATATTTGTGGCTATTATTAAAAACAAATCACTTTTAAATTGATGACTGTTTCGGTGAAACCTGTGGGAGCGCCGGCATTAAAGTGCAATTTTATATTTTCTTTATCTATTCTCAAATTATGATATGGTTGAAGCCGTAAGACTTAATACCCGAAAATCAATTGTAACACACAATGCAACTTTCAACTTTCAAGTTATGCATTTTGCTAGAAAATGCGAGAGAGAGAGAGAGAGAGAGAGAGGAGAGAGAGGGAGGGAGCGAGAGTGAGAGCTAAAAATGTCGAAACTTGTTTTCTTATGCAGGGACTTGTAAAATAATAGCTTCTAATTTATCCATAGTTTATGATCAGAAAACAATGATTAATAACCGCTACATATAATTATGATATTTTTATTATTTATTATATCCTCATAGAAAAGATACGATTTTGAACACTGCTTTTATATTAAAGTTTTTTAACGGGAAAAAGATTCTCTTTCGTGATCATTCCAACGGTGAAAGTAAGAAAAACTTTGTAAAATTTTTAAGGTTTAATTCAAGGGAGTGATAGAAAAAAAGAGAAAGAAAAGAAAGAAAGTGGATAAAAAAATCTTCAGAAACTTCAAAATAACCAGCCAATGCACGAAAACAAGTCATCTGCTGCACACAACCACACACACACACACATACATACAAAGATATAAGAGAACAAGAGAGAAAAAAAGAGGTGATGTCGAAAGCGTAACCATAATTAAAGGCAAGCAAACACATGCAATAGCAGGTGGATTCTTCTTATTCAAGGTAAACACTTACGGAATGCTATAATTTTGCTCTATGTATACGCAACTCTCGCACAAAATGAGAGGAAAGAAAAAACCAAGCGATTTTCTATCTCGAAACTATTATTGTAATCGTTTAGTTACAATGCATAATACTCTTATGAAATCAAATAAGAAAACGCGAATACAGTGAGAGAGCGTGATGTATCGTGTGGAGCCTATACCCTACTTCCTTGAGTGAGTTTCGCTCAATTTTGAATCACTCAATAAATTATTAAATTTTTTTTCTATTAACTATTCGAACTGAATTTCAATTAGCCTTAGTTGATTGAAGAACAAATATGCATACAGCACGAACAAATAAGACAGTGTTCAAATCCATTCACTAGACTTTTGCTTTAAATCAGTTTTATCTTACTAAAAACTGGTCATTTTTTTATTCAAATCAACAAAAGAAAAGAAAATTAGCTCGTCTGCGCCTTTGACTATTCCGAAAATGCGTTTATATTATTATATGGGAAAAGAATCCTTGCGAAGCCCAAGGATAACAATCCCACTCTTTTCGACAGACACATCTATTAATAAAATAATTTATTCGAGAAATGAAAGATGCGAAAACAATAAATAATTACTAAAAAGAGGTATTAATTGTCTGCAAATTCGTGCAACGCTTAACAATAACGATTATTAATAAATAGGACTGCTATTCAGAAAAAAAAATCGACACAACTCATTACAAATATGTATTCGCTAATAATTATGAATATAGTAATTATGAACGCATTAAGCAACTATTTACGATTGTGTGCCTTGTGTTTGTGTTTTTGATGACTTTGGATGACTTCACTCTCTCTTTGGTTTTTCTCCGCAATTTAAAATGAAGTGAGAATTTCAAAAAAAAATTTTTAGTATTTTTTTAAGCGATAAAAAATAACAAAGCGATAAATGCCTTTAAAATGATTAATATTCATAATAATTATATGAGTTGAAAATTTTTATTTCTATTTTTATTTATTTGTTTATTCAGACTGTTTGTATTACCAATGAAATTTTATTTATTTATTTATTTGCGTGCACGTCGTTTACACTTTAAAAATACCTAACTTTTACATAGATATTAATACTGGCGAAAATGTAAGCAAACTTAAAAAGATTAGCATATTGAATAATTGTTTGGAAAAAATTTACGAGGAAAGTATTTAAGTTTTTACGTGAATTCCAGATAAAACGCGTTCATTAAAAAGGTTTTAGTTTTGTATCGTCAAACAAGGCTACCAAAAAACAAATTAAAAGTTGAATATAAAAAGGATTTTAATTTTAATCGGGGTTTAAAGTGAAAATTATATAAATAAGAGTTTTAATATTAATTTGAAGTTCAAAAACAATTGTCAGCCAAAATAAATAAAATTTAAACTAGATCATCTGAGGTAGGCGTTTGTAATTTATCATTTTCAATAACGCCTTCGAAATTCTTACAAATTTTTTGATAAAAAATTAAGAACAAATTTTTCATTAGTAAAAATTCTTGGGATTAAAAAAATTGTTGAGACATTGGTAAATAGTAATCGTTATAATCAATAATCGTTAGTCATTTCGTTTTTCGTTTCCAACTGAATGCGTTTTTTTCTAAACATAATTACCGGCTATCTATAAATCGGCGCTAAATTCTGCGATTAATTTTGTACACGGCATATACACAGTATTTAATTGAACACTATATTTAGACTTAAATGCCTGTTTTCTATAGAAATAAATTTGTAGATAACTGAAAATTTAAACGCTTTTACTATCATTGTCGGCTATAATTAACGAAATTATATAATTAATTATTAATTGGTGTGCTATTACAATCGTATCGTACAATAAAAATAGCAATTCATATCAATGTCAGCGATTTATATTAATTTCTTAAACCGCAACCAAAAAAAACAAGTCACGCGATTATGCTAATCACAAACATAGTGTTTCTAAAATAGTCAAAAAAAAGGTATAAAACATCTCTCAGGAAAGGAGGAAATTTTTCGTTTCTATCACTTTATAAGTTTGCGCAATTAAATACAACTGTTTAGTTGTTAGCTGTCAGAGAATTGAATGCAAACCTTATTCGCGATGAAACGGTTTTCAATTACCCACCAAAAATGTATTGATCATATAACTGACAATTGAAGGCTATTTCTGGCCTTTTTATTTATTTCTTCTTTTTATATTAGCGAACTGATTAATTGTTATTAAATATTAATTAAGTACTCGTACAACTCCTAATAGCAGTGAAGTGTAAAATTGACATAATAATAATTACGAAATGATTTTAAAATCATTAATTAGATAAATATTTTTCCGCTATCATTCATACAATTGTGAGAGAAAATATTTTTTTTGGTTGGTTTCTATCAGTACAACTATCAGTCATAGGCATAAAATGGTTGGCTAGTAATTATAATAAAGATATATTTTCGCTGTGCATACATAGATCATTATTTTGAATGAATCAATGGAACAACCAATGAGATAACATTGATATTTCAATCAATCATAAACGGAAAACACAGAACAACTGTAACGCAAATTTTAAAGAAATAAAATTTACTTTTTGCAACTTTTTTTTTGCTTTCGACTTAAAAATTCGCTGCATTTTAGTGCAGATTAATGCCATATAAAAATACAAACATATCAGTACACACACACATAAGTATATTTTATTGGAAGAGATTAAAAAAGTGTAAAGAAAAATAATTATATTTATTTATTCAGTGACAGACACTTTTTTAACCACTCGAGAGAGAGAGAGAGAGAGAGAGAGAGAGACCAAACGAAAAAAATTAATTAAAATTATAATAACAATAGGCTGTTGTGTGAAATTTAACCAAAATCTTTTGTGATTACTTTCTCAGACAAATGAAAATAGAAGAGAAAGGTTTGAGTGATAGCGAAAGACAAAAGAGAGATTTTTACGATCAAAATTCCAATTTAATTAGCACTTTGTGTCGTAAAACATTTCATTTAATGTTGCTAAAAAAGATGAAAAAAACAGAGCGTATACCCCAGGAATTGCATTATACGGGGAAAAGTGTCTTAAAGTTAATGCATGACTTCAAACTGCTTTCTCTAAACTCGTTTTTTACCTTTTCGCCAGTGTTTCCAATTTACGGTGTGCTCTCTATATACAGTGAGGTCAAAAGTGCGCGCAACAATAGTTTTCGCCCGCTAATCGAGTTTGTTATGTTATTTTAGACGCAACGTTCAATAAATAAAAGATATGTGCTATACGTTTTTTGAAAAGTAAATTCACGTGTTTTCACAATATAAATATTTGTTGTATTAAATGAATTCTTGTTTCTTTTGTTATTGTTTACTTTTATAATGGAATTTTATCCGAATAAAAACTTGTAATGCAAATAATATAAAATAAATCACTGAAAACAACATCTTTAATGATATTTTTAAATTCATTCATTTGCGATTAAATTGCAAGCAAAAATATTTACTTTAGACATAATTTTTGGGACCCTAAACCAATTTTTGGGTTGACTCACACTTATAAATATTAAATGTTTAAGTAAGCATAATACTTAAGAAAACGTAAATACGAAAAAGTTTAAATAAACAATTTGAAAGCTTTTGACCAGATTACGATTACGCTATAACTAATATTCAGTAAACTTTTTAATTAAATTTTCTATCTGTAAAGATTCGTCATTACTTATTCGAATATACTCACGAGTATCCATTTATCAAAATAAATAGTAAAAACAAATTGCAAAATTATTGAGAGTACACTGTATGCCAACAGTATATGCTCAGTGAACTTCGCACTGTTTCGATTTGAAAGTTACACTTGACCTCATTTTCGTTAACGTTGTTGGAGAAACAAAAAGTAATTAATATCGGCGCTTAACAGAATCTATGCTAAAAAAAACTCGTGTAATAACCTCCTCATCGGATAATCTAATGATTGACTGGAAACAATAATGTCTAGAAGGCATTCAGAACACACACTCAGACTAAATAAATCATATACTTATACGAACAGTTAGTTAATGGTTTTACTTCTTTCTAATAGTTATTGAAAAGAGTTTTCAAGAAATTATGTTTTTTTTAAAAAAAGGTGTTTATTGACAAACAATATTCGTAAAGTGAGACACCGAGTTTTTTTAGAGAAAAAATATTAGCAAAGAATGAAATTATTTTTCTGTTATAGCATTGACATATATAGTAATTTTTTATTTGTTATTACGCGCACGAGTGTGCACAGCAGCTCATCTCGTCCTTCGCTTAATTTATTAAACTCATATTTATTTACATAGTTTTTTCACAAAAAAAATGTTTGCATAAATTAATTTTGCATAAAATTTGAATTTTAACACATTTGCCCAAAGTTCTATCTCGTTTGATTTATTATTGATTTGAATGAAGAAATTGATACCTCTTGAAAAAATTGTTGCCAAATATTAAAACATTTAAATTATATGATTAAAGTATTATATAATTTTATAATAATATGCGAATTCGATTTTTTCAAAATTAATTAATTCTAGTAAGAAAGCAGCTAATTCCAGAAAAAATAAATTCTAGCACAAAAGCAAAAATAAATTCCATTCTCCTTATTTCATCAATTTCCTGCAGAGGTATAGGAAATTCTTGATTATTAAAGGTTAGGCTAAATTTTAAAAAAAATCAAAACAAAGTGAATCACAAAAAATATCTCTCCTCTCTAGCCCTCAGGGCGCATATATATTTTCAGGGAAGGCATCATACACCCAAACATAGACCCGTATTTCTTAATTTACATGAAAAATCCTTAAAGCACAAAATACTTATAAAAAACGCTAAACTTTTTTTACAATAATAATAAATTGCAGCGACAGTTTCTTCGAGACATCGCTTTTTAAAATGAACATGAAAAGGATTAATGTGGTCATAAATATAAGGTTCACTTGTTTTTTTAATAAAAAACAGACTTTAGAAGCTAAAGTTAAACTTCTCTGTATTGAAAAAAATACTTACAGCGCACACCATACACTAAATTAATAGTTGTCCCTCAAGTCACATAAATTTTACGTTTTATTATCTTAACACATAGATTTTAATTATTAAGTTTGCTTTATTCCGTTTTGAATCGTTAATTGAAAAGTAGATAAAACAACAAATAAAAAATTTCACACAAAATTTAATAAATCGAGAAAAAATTCAGTTTTATATTTTAAGCAAAGCTAGTCAATACGAAAAACAATAATAATAATAAATAAAAAAAATCATTTTTTATGAAATTCTCACCATTAGTAATGGATTGGAACCACCGCTTATATAAGTTGATGAGAAAAATATTATATTTTAATTGCCTTATTCTCAGCGAATCATTAATCGTAGTATTTGTTAGTGATTCCACTTTTTCTTGGCAATATTTATTTACCAACACAATCGACATACAGTATATGACGTGAAATTACTAAAATAAACACAACTATATTTGAAACATTATTTCGATTTTACATTCAATCAAATTAATATATGTGCGCACAGACCACACATTAAATAACATATGGAACCGATTTAATGGCTCTAAATATGTATATATTTATTATATAATCTTATTTTGTAAAGATTTTTCGTTTTTATTGTTGTTGTTGCTGCTCTTGGATCGAGTCTGTTGCTGCAAGCCTTTATTAATGTTTCGCAAAAAGCTTTTACAAAAATACTGTGTATACTGTATTTAACTTTGTGTGAGAGCGAGAGAGAAGCGGAGAACAATGCACATTGACTTTCGACTTTCATAACCAGTTTTGAAAGTTTTCTTTCCCAAAATGATTTTACGAATCATGCGCATTCGCTTAAAGAATATTTCCTGTGCTTTTAAAGTTTGCAGAAGTTTTTTTAATATTCGTTTCAGGAATATCTCTCTGCTTATAAATCATGAGCTGATACTAACGCACTCTGTTAAACGTTTGAGCCTGTTTTTTCGCTTTAGTTTAAGTTTATCCGCTAATATTCAATATAAACGCTCTCCAACTACTAATTCAGTGTCATCTAAACCTTCAATTTCAATACCAAATGGTCAGATGAGAAAAATAACAACTGATTTCGGTGAAATTCCGAATCAAGTAACACATCAATATTCAGCGATAAAATCAGAATAAGTGATATTAAATCATAGAATGTTCAAAACACAATGTTTTAGCATGAGAAACATACTAATGATTTGTTGTATAATATCAGCAGTGAAAACTTAATGATGGAATTGTAAATAAAAATTTTTTCAATCACCAATTTATACATTATCCGAGGATATGCATATTATTATTATATCACATAATTATAACCAAACTTTGCTCAGTTTAAAAGGGCAGACGGAAGAAAATAATCACATCCATAAACTTAGGTTTACAAAAGAAAATTTGTGTAACAAACATAAAACCACACACTATTATACTAATTTTGTAAACACAGTCACTTCCATAAATTTGGATTTACAAAAGAAAATTTATGTAATAAGTATAAACCACACTATTATACTAATTTTATACTAAGTTTTATAATTTTTTACAAATCGTGTCAATAGTTCTAAATAACATAATCGCATAATATCCATACTTTGGAAAATGTTTCTAATCGCTGCGTTTAATCATTAGATTAAGGAGTAATATGTATCTTTATTTAAATTTACCGAATACCAAACGGGGTTTACGCCATAACAAGTTTGAAAATATACCTGTAAAAGGATTATAAAAAGATCTTTGATAAAAAGTGAATTAAAACAAGAAATAAATCACGCGTTAAATGCTTGAAAAAGAGGAAGATATTAAATGCGCTTAATTTGATTTTTCGGATAACCTTCTAAGTTCAGCTGAAACCTTAGTATTTTTTTCCTATCATTCAGGCATTTCTTCCTTAAGGGTAAAGAGATTCTGACAGCACTGTCAAATTTATTTTGCAAATTCGCTTAAAAGTTTACCCATGTCTGTCTTTCCTTATTGCGTATTAATATTTTTAGCGTTTGTGAGTATATAAGTTTTTCTAAGTAATTCCAATAAATTTTGAGCATAAATATTTTTAAATGCTGATTTTGGTTTTGTTTATGACAGAAATATAATACTATAATTCTAACGAGTGTAACCCTTTATGTTATTTTTATTTTATATTTCATTCATAATCGCATGTATTTATTCCATTATTATTATATTCAGTTCGTTAAATGTTTTACTCAAAATTGATTTAAATTATAATTTATAACCTAAAGTTTTTTTTGGTTAATCTCAGATTTTCGAGATGTCTTATATTACATACTTTTGATTTTATATGTTTATGTGTTTCAACTTGAAGTTTTGTAATTAAGCAAACAGTAAAAAACAATAATTAATACAAAATTTGATGAATTTCTACGAATAATGAAAACAACAATAAATATAAAGTTATAATTTTAATTTGTGAAAGTTTTATTAAATGAACTCTAGACCCAAATTTAATTATTATGTGCGTTTTGTATTTACTTTTGTATATAAATTCTTTAATTACTTAACTAATAAACAAGAATATAATTTATTATACACGTAATGTCGTGTTATGTATAAAACAGAATATAATAAAAGCCACCATAAACAATGTTTTAGTTTAAAGAATCAAACCGTTTCGTGGATAGAGATAGTCCGTCACACAACAAAAAGCACAACTATTATTATTTTTCAGCTTTTATATTATTTATTAACTGCGAAAAACTTCTTAAATAACGTTAAATTATTAGAATTGTTGTTCTACATTAAAAAAAATCTTCAATTTACTTTCTCTTTTGTTCACAACACTGGAACGATATCATAAAGTGAAAGTTAACAACAACAGAGTTTTAATTTATTACGATTAATATTTTTCCCGAAAAAAATGTTAGTTTTTCTCAAAACTTTCTCATTAAACAACTTTTAACTGGCAAAAGAAGGGATTAATGGGTTTTTAACAAATTAATTGCATGTTATTGTTTTTCGGCGATGCGCGCAAATAATAATAGTATAGTATTAGAGGTGAGAAATGTGAACCATTATGCGTGTGATTGGAAGTGGAAATAACAATCATCGCATTTAAAAAATTATATTATTATAGGGAATTGTTTTCGCAGATTTTTGTGAATGCAACCAAAAGAAAATAATATTTTGTACAGAGAATATGTTTAGTATTTTCAAAATAAAATTATCTAAAATTTTCATTATATATTTATAACCGGATATCGTTAATAAATAATAACCTAAGACGCATTAGAGGCGAAATTTACTATATAATTAACTATCATAAACGCGATATTCATACATTTAGCGTAATAAAATAACTCGCTATTACGAGCTCATTATAAAATTTTAAAAAAGTTCACTAAACCATTTAGGCAACTAAATGTAGTCATTAGACAGAGACGTTCTTTTTTGATAAACAACAAAAAATAAGGTTTTTGTTAGATTAGAAACATTTCTGCTACTTTTTTTTAAAAATGAGTGTTTATGCAGTGAAAAAATTTTTAATGCATATTTTTCATCAAGCAATTTCCTATTTTAGCTTTGAGCTAAAAAACTTCAAGCAAGTGTTACACGACGAACGGAGTATAGTTTTTCAACGAGTAATTTTATTGATTATAAATTGGCCATAAATATGCTAAAATTGGTCGCACAATAAATATAATGACACAAAATTTTTATTTCACAGTGAAAGCGATCGCATTTCACAGCAGAGATTCGCAAACATTTTCAATTAGACAACAATTTATACACTGGCCATCACTGCAATTCTCAAGATTTTTTTTTATGATCACAGTTTGCGAAACTCCGCATTGCAGTTACCAATTGCCGGTTCTTTTCGTAACAAAAGAAAAAACTTTTCTTACTCTTTAGTCCTGAGGGCAAGTATACATTTAATGGGAAAACATCGTATGCAGTATATATATATTTCTCATGTCTCAGTATTTCTCAATTTACATAAAAATGCTTAAAGCATAAAATAGCGTTTTTTTGAATGCGCGAGGGAAGAGTAAATAAAAAAGGAGAATTTTTATATAAATTACACCGACTTTTATATTTTGAACTATCACTCTACTCTATGTAATATGAGAGGATTAATGTGGTCATAAATTTATGTTTGGTTCGTGAGTTTTCTTAAAAGTGAAGAAGAGAAGGAGAGGGAGACTTTTTTCAATGTTATTATGTGTATTTATTTTAAATTCGAAAGAAGAAAGGCAGTAAAAAACTTTTAGAAGCGTAGGACGATCTGAGAAAAACTAAACTAAAATTAGTTTCCTTCATATTATTTGTTGTTCAGAAAAATAGTCTAAGCTCACACGTTAGTTTAAAAAGTAAATAATAAGCAGTTTGACTGCAATTTTTTAGTTATAGTATTATTACAACAAATTTTTTTAAAATGAAAACTTTAAAAAAAGATGCGATAATTGTATTTTTTCAAGAAGGTTATTAGCAGAGTCGCGTCTTTTTCGGAACTGAAACATCAAACTTTTTCGGGCTTATTTTTGGAAACTTTTGCACATTTCAGAAAAGTTTATAATTAGTGAACTAGTTTTAACTTATTATTTATATACACTATAGTTAATACTATTAGCAGCATTCACTTAAAATTTAACAAAATTTATTTCACTATGATTTTAAAGCTGAAGAGACAATCTATTATCTGACTTTGAATTCTGGTCAAAATAGACGAAATTAGGCAAAAATAACTAAAATTGAGTTTAAAATATTAGTGGCGACTGCCGCTCTTTGGAGGATTATAA
Source organism: Phthiracarus laevigatus (assembly GCA_034700185.1). Lineage (NCBI taxonomy): Eukaryota > Metazoa > Arthropoda > Arachnida > Sarcoptiformes > Phthiracaridae > Phthiracarus > Phthiracarus laevigatus. The sequence continues at coordinate 3,067 of JAQIXJ010002274.1, read as the reverse complement.
GGATTTTTCAGGCTTAAAATAGTCAAAAACTCAGGTTTAAAAGGTCAAAATTCAGGTTAAAATTACAAAATATAATTCAATACTTAAGTAACAAATAATGTGATTTGATCTCTATTTAATTGGCATCTGCCGCTTATAGGGGTAGTAGATTATACAACACGGACTACTGTGGAATATGTCGTTTTATACACAGGTTATGAAAAAATTCTATAAACAAAATTTCTATAAATATATAAAACAGAATTTTCTAAAAAAATAATCTAAAATATTGTGAACGAGCTATCATATATTATCTGAAACTAACATTACAAAGTCAGGTATTATGACCGTATCGATCTTGTTTTCAATATGCAATTATTTTCTTGTTAACGCCAATAGGATCTTCACAATAGGAACTTTAAATCTTAGTCAGAATATTTTTATGAAAAACCAAAAACATAAATTAATGGATAATTTGATGATACCTTTACTATAATACCCAACACTTTATAAATATTCTTATAAAGAGTCAATAATTCATAATTTTTCTCCAATATTTATAGAAAAAAAGAGAGAACTATGTAACAAAAATAATCTATATGTGTTAAATTAATCCTATCAGGTATTTTTAATTAATATAAAACAAAAAGCAAAACAAAAAGTGCGAAAACTAGTATTACCGATAATATAATTAAAACACCAAAAAACTGTCTTCTTTTAATTGCTTTTCGCGTTCAACATCTCAATAACGTTTTACTTCCTTAACATTATTAGTTTTGTTTTTCAACGTTGCCATTCTCATCATAACATTTAGCTGCTCCCTTCTACACATGATGTCAAATGATAAGAGTATACCTTAATTATTTTAAAAATTTTGTTAATTCATATTCTACGTGGAAAATGCAATAAACATATTTCTTTTTTAAACACTTAAGTTAACATTGTTAAACTTAGAGGAAATTACAGTAAATAATTAGACTTAAAATATTCAAATATTATTTTCTTCGAAAACAAAGCATACCATACCGTAAGTACTAAAACAAATACATAATACGACTGGAAATTAACTTTAAAGCAAATAACTGGATATATAAAATATTGAATGCTGGAACGAAGTAACAAATTTTACAGTTATCTTTCGAAATAACAATTAAAAATACGTATCACTAGAAACTTCATTTCATTATAACCAGCAATTATTATTTGAAAATCCATCTTTTTCTTTGCTTTTTCATAGTCTTGAAAGCTTTTTTCTGTAATTTCTGAAACAGCATCGCTCTATGAATGCAAAACGCAAAACTCCACGAAACGCCGATTAATATGACGGAAACGAATGTGATCAATACAATGAGGAGAATATCGGCTGCGCTAAGATCTGTTATAAATAAGCTGCTAATTAATGCAGCGATCGATATAATGGTCACAATTGCGGAATAAGCCACCGATAGTTTAACGTGAGTCTTCAAAGAACCCCACCATAAAGAGTTTATCAGTCCATAAACAGCTACTAAATCGATACTTATGGCGATAAATATGATTATGGCGTGATGTGTGCTCAACTCTTTGCCAAATAAGTCATTGCCTGTAATGGCGAAGTACGACGTGATCAGTATGACTACCATATTAATGATGACGAGTGTGGCGCGGAATGCGCGGATTAACAAATTAAGATAAGCGTAATCCATGCTCACATCTTTGCCAATTGTCATGTCGGGGCTATTATTAGCTGGAATTATCCGCGGAACTGTGTCTACTATTGGTGCGATCATTTTATTTTACTCCTAATTATACCAAATTAAATGTTTTATAATTTTTACTATTATTCGATGTCTTTGAGGAAAATCTTAAATTTGATATTAGGCAACAGAAAAAATATTATGCCAAGAAAGAGCAATTAAACTATTTACTATAGAAAATCGATAGCAATATTTTATTTGACTCATTATAATAAGAGAATGGATTGTACAACTCAATGGGTTTGACTAATAAACCATTTTGATTTGAGCCCCTAAGTTATAAAACAAATCGACCTCTCATTATATTGAAATATTGAAAATTGTAATATATTTGGATGAAATAAAAATAATCTTTAATTTAGACTTACTTTTCAAGTAAATAAGTTTTCAATCAAAACCCCATGTTTTTAATAATTGAACCCTCTTCTAGAGTTTTTGTTTTGTTGAATACTGAGTTACCTATTATACTTGTGATCACGCAAAACAAACATTAATTGACTCAAATGAATTAAAATTATCAGATCATATAATTCCTATTAATAATTCTTTGTTTTTCTAGAATTTACAGAAAACTTCATTATTATAGTTGAAATTGGGTCAAACTTTTAGCAAAACTTTCAAAAATATAGATAAGATTATATTTTCTATTTGATAGCAAAAATATTTACAGTATCTATTAAAATATATATAAATAAAGGGTTAAGAATTTTAAATTACTGTAGTTTTATTCTGTGGAACTTATTTAAACAGTTTGTTCCATAAAACATTTAATTAATTAAATAATTAATTTAAATTAATTAGATAGAGATGCTTATTGGTAATGTTTGCATTTTAAATGAAAATTCTCAAAATTTTAAATTAAGACGCAATGGTTATTAAAAATAGTAAATCATTTATAAAGTAACATTTGATTATAACTAATGATTATAATCAATGATTAGTTATATACTGCATATTGAATTAAGCATAGACTATAGTTAAAGACTGCATGACAATATTTATCTATAGATTATCAAAAGTTTAAATGTATATAATACTAATCATTCGTTAACTTTATTGCAATAAAAGTATTTCTATAAAAGTAAATGCAGTTATAATCAAATTTAAATTTATATTAAACCAATAGCCAGCTCACAACAATAACAAGTCATTAAAATCAATAAAATCCAAATAAATGGTTTATAAATTCTCAAAAAATATAAGATTTAACAATTCATAATTAAATTAATAATACAAAAAATATTGTTAAATGCATTTGTAACAATTTAAAACATGAATGTTGTGTTAATAAAAGTTTATTTTTTATTAAAAGCGAACTTTAACTGTTAAATTGATTGTTATTAATAATGAGA
>JAQIXJ010002273.1:0-16452 GCA_034700185.1 Phthiracarus laevigatus | reverse complement strand
ACAGAGACAGAGACAGAGACAGACAGACAGACAGACACAGACAGACAGACAGACAGACAGACAGACAGACAGACAGACATGGTCAAAACCATAAGCTCGCTCTCTTTTCGAAACAGGTAAATACAGTTCTATTCTGTAGGTTGTAAGCTCTGCCCTTTACTTTATCACAAGCATTTTTGTAAATTACTAATCTTGTGAACATTTTGTTACATTCTATTAAGCGTGAAAAAATTCATACGATCCTTATATCTCCTATTATAACCTCTGTAGTTTTTAATTTAAGCTATGTATTTGTTTTTTTAAAGGTTTTTAAGAGAAATTAAGATAAATATTAAATATCGATAAATATATTTATCGAGATTTAAATTATAAGCTTATTCTTTTAAACTTAAATTATTCAAAAGTTATAGTGAATGAATGTATAGTTGTCTTGTAATATTATTAAAATTGAATTATACGGTAGACTTGTAGGAAAAATCCCAAAGTTTAAAATTAAAATCAATAAAAAAAGCATTAGTCTTAATAGTTATTTATAACAATTCCCGTATTAATTGGTTTGAGTGACATCAAATTCTCGAAGGAGTTGACGAAAAATTAGTTTTGCCAAAATGAAAATATACAAACTGTGATGTAATTACAACACAAGTGCGATGTTCACTAATTCCATATAATTAGCAACGTTTCTTAACATCAAATAAGATTATCCTATGCTAATTGTATTCACTGGAATAATCAGCAATTTATTATAGTAATACCGGTACTATTAATACTTTTTTATGCGCTGTTTTTTATAAATAAAAAGTCAAAGTTATTTAACTATGGAACTTTATTTATCCGTAATTTTTTTAGCTCACTTTCTTGAAAAGAGAGCGAGCTTATGGATTTGACCATGTCTGTCCGTCCGTCCGTCTATCTGTGACGGTGTCCGCACTAGCTCGACCATTCATGTTAGCACGTATTTTATATTTGTTAATTTTGAAATTTTTGAAAACTAGATTAAATATTTTAGTATTTTTAAATAACTTATTAGCTTAAATTAAACTATAAAAGTGAGCTCTCTATGAACTTATATACTAGATAAAATATATTGTATATATTAAATAGAATGTAACGAACTCAAAATGATTGTTTAAGTATAATTTAATTACAAAATGGTATTCGCCTATATCCTAATTACCTTATCTATTCATTAGCAATAAGTAGTTACGTTCATTAGCTATAAGTAGTTACGAAAGCAATTATGCAAATTCAAGTTAAACACTTTATTGTGTTAATAATGCGTTTCCGGGGATTAAATAAACTTATCCGTATTATTGCTACTTTGATATTTGCAGAATTGATAAACACAGTACTGTAATCATAGTCACTTCACGTAATGGACAATAAAGATTAACTTTACATTTTTATGGCCATTTTTATTACTTTTCAAATATATTAAATTTGTTAAATTTTGGCAAAACTGTTTACGATAATAATCTTATTTTATGGCAAAGTAATAATAAAATATAAGTAATATGATACTCATTGTATAAACAGATATTTTATTCAATATCTTTGATTATTATTTTTATAAGCATTCTGATCATAGCATTTATCTGCATAACTCTCAATCCTCATAAGCCTTAGTAACAAACAACTTTAAAATTGTTATAATGTGTGCTTCAAAAAACTTTAAAAAATTTTACTACATTTCGAAAAAGAAGTGGTGATTATAACCTTTCTAAACATCAAAATCAAATTACGAAAAAAGTAATTATCAACTTTGATTATCAACAGAAAATTGTACGAATTATAAAAATTTATGTTCTCATGGATAGATTTATTTGTAAATAAACAATTTATTTGTAAATCTATTTTAACCTAACAATAAATTTTATTATTTTTTATTTAAGTTCGCGTACTGCTAGAGTTAATGATTAACAAATACTTTAACGATTCTTTTGTTAAAACTCACAATAAAAATATTTATTCAACAATACTGCCGGCATGTCATTGAAAAAGTTGATCAAACTCTGTAAATAAAAGTTGATAAAAAAGGTTAAACAAAAATCGCGTTTAAAGTTTTCGGCGTTCAGTTTTGTTAAAGTGGAGACATCTATATATTAAACACTATACGCAACTAATGGTAAATATTGTGCACAGAAATGAGTGCTAATAAACGAAATATTTAAACCAACAAATGGCAGCGGCATCGGTGTCCAGTTGGCTCTACGAGAATAGACCACTAAAACGACCCAAATTAGGTCCACCAGACGTATACCCTCAGGACCCCAAACAGAAAGAGGTATTACCCTATTGAGCGCATACTATAGTATATGCGATGCCATAATAATGATTGATTTTAGGATGAATTGACGGCAGTTAACGTTAAACAAGGATTCAGTAATAGCGTTGTGATTCAAGACGAATATGGTTCGGCGCGAAACTCCAATATCACCGCCAATCGGTTTGGGTCGTACTTCAGCGCATTGCTGTCGAAAAAGTTGGAGTTGAATACGCTTCAGGACACCACACGAAAGAAGCAACAAATCAATACCAAAGATAATATATGGTTAGTGACGTCGAAGTCGAAGAATGCTGTGGACGCGTGGTTCAAAGACTTGTCGTCGAACGCGAAAACGTTGTCACAGTTGTCGCGAAAGTTTCCTATATTTAACAAGAAAGAAGAAATATTTAGCCAATTATACGAGTTTCAGGTACCAATGTTTAAGGCCGAGTGGTTCGTGAAGATGTCGTGCACGTATCAGATCGCGCTCTCGGAGTCGAACAATAAGTCGAAGAAGCGTCAACTGCCGGATCCGTCTCAGGAGTGGACGAACGCTTTGTGCCGATTCTTGCGCGAACAATACCAGAAGTTGTGCGAGCATTACCACGGATTGTGTTCGTCGTCGTCTTCGGTGACATCTGCCGCCGTCACCAGTGATATCATAACGAAACAGTGGCAATACTATACCCAACTATCTCGACACTTGTTTGAGGGCGGACTGCTTGATAGGCACGACTTTCTAAGCTGGTTATTGGATCTGTTGGAGAAAGTGAAGTCTATTGATGACACCGTTATTAGTATTGTCATTCAATTGTTGTTGCAATACGTGGAAGACTTTACTAAATCAGAGTTATTGGCGCGCAAGTTATCCTACCATTGCGCCAAAAAGTTAAGCCAACTCATCGCTGATTATAACGACAATAACCCGAGTAATGGCTTATCGCCGTCTAATGATAATGAAAACTCCCAAAACATAAATGGCAAAACTAATCCGAATAATAATAACAACGCATTAAATGCCGGTAATGGCGTTATAGCGAACGCAAACGCTTCTGCTAATCAAAGCTTCTGCACATCACTCGTGAATTGTTTCACCGAATTAATGAGTTGCGCACATCATCGCAATGTTATATTAGGGCTTTCAGTGGTTATTCAGATTATTACTATCGATTGTCCGACCGCTTTAATCTGGCATAACGTGGGCGAAGGTCGAGCAGCTCTGCACGGATCGCCACTTGACTATCTTCCTTGCGAACCATCTAACCTTCCGATGCCAAATCGGCCTCACAACCAGTATTTACGGAATGAATTGCGTCGCTCTGAGGAGCAAATTAGGCAACGAAGCAAACTGTCGGAAATGCACTGGTCTTGCGATCGTTGGCAACAAACATCGGGCACTATTGTCAGCAAATTATTAAATGTTTTGGACGCTCTCGACAGGCATTGTTTCGATAAAGTGGACTCAAATAATTCGATCGATACACTATATTCGAAGATTTTCGCAAACATCCCAATCAATAGTAACGCTAACAGTAATAATAGCAGTAATAGTAATGCTAACGCGAACAATAATAACGGGAACGTAACGGCTAATGAGCCGCAGACTACTCCCAGCTTTGCTGACATTTTAGCCGAAGACGAACCAATAATTAAATTACTGTGCGAATGGGCGGTCACCACAAAGAGAACCGGAGAGCATAGAGCGCTCGTTGTGGCCAAACTTTTGGAGAAAAGACAGTCGGAATTGACCGCCGAAAAAGAGAACGATAACGTCGAAGATAACGACGCGGACATCACTAATAATAATAATGTGTTGAATAATAGTTCGAACAACAATAAATCGACACCCGATGCGATTCTTAGTACACCTATTTATCAAAATCTATTGTTGAACTTTTTGGACAATCAGGCGCCGATTTATGAGGATCGGAATGGCATTTCGAATACTGAAAATAAGCAGGCATTTTGTAATCTAATCTTACTGTTTGGCGAACTAATACGTTGCGAAGTGTTTTCCCACGATTCCTATATGTGCGCATTGATATCTCGCGGACAATTTTCCAATTCTCCAAACAATTCGCTACTTCCGCATAGTGTGGGTTCATTGAAACCGGCTATCGAAGAGCCATCTTTAGCCGGATTTGTGCCCAATCTTTCCAGTTCGGGCGATCTTCAATCGCTCACGAATTCACATTTAGGTAGTCTTATGCCATCTGGTATTCAAAGAAGTACATCGGGTTCGTCGTTGCCTATGTTTGATCCGCTTTCAAATCATTCCAATTCGGGTCCAGCGGATCAAACGCGATGGGAAGCACCAGCTCTTGATATGGACGATCCTCAAGCTATAGACGAAGACTTAGATAAAATTCTTCAGCACATTAAAGCGGGCCAACAAAATATGAACGATCAGACAGGTATAATTGGATCCGAAAAAAATGAAAAGAATTTCTACTTTTCTAATTTTTATTTTTCTTATTTTTTTGCTATTTATTATTATTTCGTTTTGTCCATAATTTTCTTTTATTCTGGCATGTTGTCATAAAACCACTTTGCATGACACTTCTTTGAAATGAATAACACTTGAAAACAAATATAAAGCACATTCTTTAAAACGAAGGAAAGGTGTTAGAGGTGCTTCAGGTGTGGGTCGCTTTTCGACTATTGGTTTTATTAGTTCTTATTACAATTCTGGCAATTTATTTAACGGTTCTAATTTATTTTTGTTTTAATTTTATTTTTTATTTATATTTCTTTCTACCGCTGACTCAGTTTTTAATGAATTCAAAATCAAATATTTTAACATTTTTAGATATATTGCTACCCGACTCCGTTGGATCCGATAAAGAAGATGAACCGAATAGTGTTTTAGGCCATTCTTCGGCGTTCGCGAACGCAGAGCCGTCATCGAAGAATACAGTGGCACGACATCTATTATATACAATGCATTTCCCATTACCGCAAGACGAAACGTCTGCTCACGACTGCAATCAGCGGCATATACTTCTTTATGGCGTTGGAAAAGCGAAAGACGAGGCGCGACACATCGTTAAGAAAATCACTAAAGAGATAACGAAATTGTTTAATAGAAAATCTTCGATGGATATCAGCGATGGTGGAAAAGTGAAGAAACACGCGATTAAGGAAGGTTTCAATTTTGAGTCAGCCATTTCCAAATTTCAAAGTTTGTCCACATTCGACCAACACGTTGTGACAACGAGCTGCTCGTCATCAGTGGTGGAGATGTTGAACGGAGTGGCGACTGGCAATGCCAACTATTTGCCGCTAATCGAGTCGATCGCCTTCTTATTCGACTTAATGGAAATGGCGCTCAACGTTCACGGGCTCATCGAGTTTATTATACAAATGCTTAAAGAACTGGTCGAAGTTGATATCCATTTACATCAAAAGTGTCCGATATTAGCGCGCACTTACAGCACTTCCATTGGTTTATATATTGTTGGAGTGCTTTATCGATACCAAAATTGTCTTCTCGTGTCATATGAGGAAACAGTTTCGGTTTTTGAGGGACTCTGGAAATTAGTCCGTCACGTATCGATTCCGAGCGACTGTTCGTCAGCCGAGCGTTGCATTCTTTATTACTTATACGATCTGTTTTCCTCGTACAGCCATCTGCGAACTAAATACCACGACGTGGTTAACTTAATGTTCTCGAAAATTAAGGTAATGAATAGCGTGCAGATGAAGTTGGGTGACGGCACGCCAAACATGCGATTCAATCAGGCGTGTATGATGGAGTACCTGAAGAATCCAAAGCTTAAAGTGGATCCGTTGCATATAAGGCAACTGAACGAGAACAGCGCCGATCGCTATAGCTTCGTGTGTAACGCTATTCAATGCATCGCGTGCTCCACAGATATCGATAAACTCAATGAGATGTCTGTGTTGTGCGCCGAATTGACGGCTTCGTGTTCCAACTTATGTATCGAATGGTTGAGTGTGCTTAAAGCGCTTTGCTGTTCCTCGAACCACACCTGCGGTTATTACGATTTGCTCACTCAAATAGAAGTGGGAGATTTGTCTATTCACGATAATCTGGCTGTTTTCACATCAATACTTATCGCCAGAAGATGCTTTTCTCTCCAAGATTTTCTCATCAACGTTGCCGTTCCCTCGTTATTGGCGTGTTCTGATGGCGCGGAGGACGCCGATGGTGGCGCTCGGCTAACGTGTCACTTGCTTTTATGTCTATTTAAAACGTCAGACTCACCGCTATCGTCAAACACGATGACTTCATTCGCGACGTCATCGCGCTATTCGCTAACGAGTCCCGGACCATCTGTATTGTCCACAACACCTCCACATCCCGGACAACGACCGCTTTATATTATTAAATATCCGTGCGATCGCTATCTGTTGGCCGCAGCGCATAGCACTTTACGAGTTGAAATCGTTCTCACTGTATTAAAAGCAATCCTTGTTTTGGGTATTAATATTACATGATTATTTTATTTAATTTTTATTAATGAAGCAATTTTTAAAAATTGCAGGAAATTTAGCCGAAAAACGCGGAGAGAATAAACCAAAAACAGATACAAAAGGCGAGCTTAGTATTAGCGATATATTGGGACCGATCGGCGGCGACGAAGACTTTGGTGATCTTAATTCAATTTTGTATGTATTATATAAGCTTATTAATATACACCTTATAAATTCATTTTATTCTGCATATAAATAATGCATAATTTAAATTTGTTATCACATGCAGACCTTTGTCTGGTAAACCCGGTGTTCCGCGAATGGATGGCTTAGAAAAAGCAGGTTTAAGTGATGCCGCGAAATATGCGTTGAGACAAATCTGCAGTCAACAATGGGTACACGACCGATGTCTCCGCGGATTTATGAACGATCCAGAAATATTGAATAAACTACTGCTCGATCCGAAATTTCTAACACACAAAGACGCGCAACATTTGCTTAATTTGATATGTCATCCGAAGTTGGTTGCGTTGAATTCGCTACAAGAAATCGATTCCGACCAAAAGCAAGCGATCTCTAAAATTTTGAATAATTTGGACGAATGGACGATTCGGGTGTCGTGGTTGCAATTGCAGCTAATGTTTGTCCAATGTTCGTCGCAAACATCCAGCGAAGTTAATGCATGGTTGGACAATGTGGCGAAGGCTACAGTTGACTACTTTCAAACATCCAGCGAAGAGTTTTCGAAGAACGCACAAATGTCTACACAACTGTCCATATTTTGTTCACGGAATGGAACAAAAGGATCTAATTTTAAGCAATCTCATCACTTAAACGATAGCCAAAAAGATCGAGTATGGCTTATCTCGCCGTTAATTTCAAAGCTTCCGCTAACAGTTCAGGGAAAAATTTTAAAAGTAGCGGCAAATGTATTAGAATCGGGAAATTGGATGTCTAACGGGTTTAACCAGTCGTCGTCCTCTTCGTCATATTCGTCGTCTAAAAATAAAGATCGCGGTTTTCAGCAGCAAAAGAACTCATCGAACAGTAACTCTTCAATCTCTACCTCATCAATGCTGTTAAGTCACCAGCCTTTTCTATCGCTCGTACTTCTATGCCTTAAAGGACAGGACGAGCAACGAGAAAGTCTCCTCAATTCTTTATATAATCAATTATCGCAAGCAATCAACGAAAAACTTTGCGACGACATTAAAGCGAAGCATTCGATTCAAGAAGGTTTACAATTAAGATTGAGTTTAGTGGGAGGAATGTTTGACTTAATTCAACGGTCGTCTTCTCTGATTAATGATTGGGCCATTCTATTGGTTCAGCTCATAAGTTTCACGATAGTCGACCCCCAAATTAATTACGAAATTTTTACAACAGTTCTCGATATGATTGCCGTTTTGATGCATACCACGCAAGTGTCGGACTCGTCGGAGCCCAGAGAAGAGACTAAAAAACAATACCAAAACTTAATTAAGAAAATCAAAAAAGAGCTTCATATCGATCGCATCACTCCTGGCATTCGAATGGTTCAGCAATTATTGCCGATCGTTAAACAACAGTGCGAAGTAATAACGTGCGAACCAATGGGTAGCCTTATTGATACGAAGGGCAACAAAATTGCTGGATTTGATTCGATTGACAAAAAACAAGGCCTACAAGTGGCTGAAAAGCAGAAGGTGTCGCCATGGGATTTGCTTGAAGGCCATAAAAACCCGTCGCCGCTAAGCTGGACGTGGTTTGGAGCGCTTCGTATAGAAAGGAAACCAATGAGAACCGAAGAAAATCATTTCTTGCTTTCGCGACACAATCATTCTATAAAAAAGCCCACTTCTTATTATATAGAAGCGCCGCCTTTACCGCCCGAAGATGTTATTGAGCAAGTGGTTGCTGCGCCAACACTGCCACCGATAGCCAACGAACGCATAAACCCAATGGTACATCACGCGCCACAAATGATGCCAACGCCACCAGTCATGCCAATGATGGACGAAATGAGGCGCGATATTATGATTGATCCAACGCCTCGCGCCGCTACGCCTAAGAAACAAAAGGTTCAGCGTAGGAGAAGACAAACTAAGAATGCGAATAATGGAAGCAGTGGACAACAAACGCCGCCAATTAGAATGCCATCGGCATATGACACCGGTTACGGCGTTCCGCCACCACATCAGCCGACAGCGCCTCAGGCGTGGTATAGCGGCCATCCGCCTCAAACCCCTTCGAACCCTCCTCCGCCTCCAATGCAGACCCAACAGGGTTATTATCCGCAACAACAGCAGATGGTTACGCCACGTTTTAATGAGACACGACCACAAGGCGGACGCTCTAAAGACGCTTTGCGGGCAATGCTCGGTTCTAGACATCCGAACGCGTCGCAGTTCAATATGCAAAACGCGAATCCACCGCCGAATCAAGGAATGATGTCCACATCGGTTGCGCCGCAAAACGTATATCCGGGCAGACAGCCAATAATGATGCAAAGACAACTTCGTCCGCCGCAACAAATACCGCAACCACCACAACAACTAAGTGCGCCCCAAACGGCGATGTATCAAATGCAGACCAGTAATCAATCGGTTGTTCCGCAAACCGCGCAAATGCATCACATGAATGTGGCGCCACAACCAAATTACAGCGCACCGCCAAACATGGTGTTTAATAATTCAATGCAAATGCAAGCAGCGATGGATCAATCGATGCAAGCGCCACCATCTGGCCATCCGCCTCCTGGTTATCATAACGCCACTCAACAGAATCAGATGTTAATGAGAACTCAGATGCAACAACAGCCGCAAATGGTAGCTTCACAGCCACCACCGCAGCAACAATTCATGGCTCAAAGGTAAATGATTAATGATTTTGCATATGTAGTAACATTACGGTATGTGTTGTATGTGGTAACAGATCTCAATATGGCGGTATGCAGGCCGCACCAAATGTCACAATGGGTCAGTTAGGATCAGGACAAATCGATAACAGAGCCAATGCCTACAATCAACCAAATAATATACCACAAGGAATGACACAAACAGCGGCGCAGCATATGACTCCTCAATGGCAGCAAACTGCGCACGTCGTCACTCGACCGCAACAGCCTGTTCTTCAGTCTCAGTTGCAAAGACAATTGTCTGCTAGTAATGCCCAGCAACACAACCCTTACCATCAAAACCAGTATTAAAACAAGAACGAAAAGTCATATACAGTGTATCTCATATCTAAAGCACAATTTCTGCAACAATACTCGTTTTAACGTGTTATGAGTTAACAGATGGACAGGTATTGTCAAATACATTAGCGTTCGCTTTTCGTTAAATTTCGGGACCGTTTAATTATTGAGTGGATCTAAATGTGAAACGAATGAACAGATTGATTAGAACACATGTTTGAAATGCTGTGCTGCAGATCTTATTTAATTTTAAGTACTATTTTCAACATTACAGTATACAGTATATCTATATATACACTATATTATATATATTAATTTATACTTAGTTTCTTGTTATAAAAAGTATATTTAATCAGTAACACAAATATAGGAAATATTTTTTTGTTGTATTTATATTTTCATATTATCGATATACGCATAAAAAATTTGGGTATATTATTATTAAGTCACATACACCTTATGAAACTAAAATTAATTGTTAATATTTTAGTTATTTTTTATTTATGGAAAATATATTTACTGCTAACACTAGTTTTTTCAGGCGGTAAATGTGATTGAACTGAATATCCAAACTTGACATAAATCTAAGCTTATAATGTTATGCTATGGATGCACACGAATTTAGATTGTTTTCGATTTATAGCAGATAATTGTATGACACGAACAATAAATGAGTTGAGTGTTGTAATTATACCTTACATTCAAAACAAACAATTACGCAAAAATATGAATCCATTCACTTATAAACAATAAGACAACCACGAAATAAATATACCTGTAATATACCTGTTGTGTAATAATTCATGTTTTAAATAAATTAAATATGATTTATTGATTTTGTGTTTGATTTGTTTGAGCTAACTTAGCAGTCATACCGATAGCCAACACCCATCGGCATACCACACCGAACAGCTTCTAGACCTGCAATCCACACAATTAAGTTGTCTTTGGACATGAGATTATATTTGGTTACAAAAGCGGTGAAACGTTTGCAAAGAAAGGTTTGATTCTCGAAATGATCGAAGAGTGACCGATGATGGAAGTATGCGTGAGAGAAGATGCGATACACGCGCCGACAAACGGATCCCAATTTAGCCACCGATGACTCTTTAATGGTGACACGACTGGGAAAGTATTTGTTACTGTTTAGTAGACACGCTGCGCCATCCAAAGTGTGTCGCGTGTAGTCAATAGCGGCGCACTCTTTGGGCGTTTTGTGCGCTGCGCACAGAAATATCCATTGCTCTGTGGCTGTCATTTGAGTGCATTGAAGTGGTGAACATTTCGATTCAAGTGTGGAGTTCTGATCGCGGCAGTAGTGGGTGGAGACTCTGTTCTCAGTCTTAGATTTGGCTCAACACGTAAACTATTAGGTCGCGAATCGCAGAGACCACAAGTATATAACTTTTGGTTATCGCGTGCAGTGAAAAACCCACATTAATTAATACTTTTAGTGCGCTTTATTTCATTTATATTGTGCTTAATTGTCTCCAGTTTCTTGTGTTCGGCTTAACAGTGCGTTTGGTATTACTTTTGGTAATTATTATTACTTAAATTTAACTAATATTAGGCACTCATTTAATTATAATCCATACTTATGTGCGGCACAGTGTTTTATAAATATAACTACTAAGGGAAAAAGTTTTTCTCCATTTGTTGCGCACACGAGAATATCGCAAATATGACAGTAAATTCCATAATATTCTGTTTTGCCGTAAAATATAGTTTTTGCCTATTAATAGCTACTGATTAATCTTTTGCAATATTAAGTCGATAAGTTTGTAATACGTTTGATATAAATCGATTTACAATTTAAGAACGATTAATAGTCAACGTTTTTTTTGCTACTTATACGCTAAAACTTTCGATTGACTAAAATTTAGTTTATAATTGAATTTTGGTAAGTTGTGTGCAGAATGCCGGAACCATAGTTCTAAAAAGTTAAATATGTTTAAGTTGTAACAAAACGAATTCTAATAGATTGAACGTATTTGTTAATACAATTGGTACTAACTCTCACCCGCGTTGCGTTATTTTAATTAAAAACTAAAAAAATATATTTTAAAAGTTTTTATTTTGATTAAAAACTAAAAGAAATATATTTTTAAAAATTTTCTATCGTTCCAGGATAAAAGAAAAGATACGTTGACTTTTTAATACGGATTAGTTTTATTTTATAACCAGACATCGGATATTTGGTTAAATAAAATTTTAAATTTTGGTGGTTATTTGGGAACAAAAATTTTGGAATTTAGTGGTTAAATAAAAGATGATTTTAATTTTAAAAAGTTGTTATATTTTATAATTAAAAGTTTCTCTTTAAAACTTAAGAAGATTTCTTACAGTTTGTGTTTTATGCATCAAATTCATGCGGTTGGTTAAACTTAACAATTTTTAAACAAACTAAGCAAAAAATTATCGTTATAAAATATCTTATAACTACTTAAAAATTAAATTTGTATTAAAATTTTGCGCGTTATAAACTTAGTTGTTTTTCATATGTGCAGTCAAATAGGTTCACTCTGAGGCATTTCAGTGATTGACTGCTGTATAAAATTTGATAAAACACGTGCTTTTATCCTTATTTTGTTTAAAATCATAAATTTAGTCGAATAAACACTGTTTTTGGAAATTTGTTGGTTATAACGAATTTCTCTCAAATTTTTGGTTTTTGGTGAAATTTGGGATTAAACAAGTATCCGATGTCTGTTTATAACTAAGCTCATTATTGTGTAATAAGTAAGCTTTTTAGTGAAACAATTTCAAACGCACGACAATCGGCATAACATTATTTAGTAAACAGATTTTATGAGATATATTCTAATATGATTACTATATTGCTAATGAAATGTATTTCCAATAATGCAAATAAATTACGAGCTAAAACTGTTATTACGCTATGATTGCATGCGAGTGTAAAATTTGCATACAGTATTGTATGCGAATTAACATAGAAATAGAGCTTACGAAATAAATCCATAATACTGTATATTAATTAGACTGTGTAATCGTGAAAATTTTTATTTGCTAACCCGATAAAAGCCCGAAAAGTTTAATTATTCATAGCCAGATTTTACCAAAGATTTTTTAAAATTCTTACATCAAATATAACTTATCTATAATGATTATAATTATGATGCGTATTTCATTTATGCTTATTTGTAAATTATGATTAGTTTTAATGATATTCGATTATTAGCTCACTTTGAATAGACTAAGTAAAGTTTATCGATTTGATCAACGCTGTACTTTGACCGCATGTTTCTCTATCTGTCTGTCTGTCCGAATGATCGCAGTTTTATATTACTAAAGGGAGTTAACCTATTTCTAATATTTATAAAGAGATTTGACATTTTGCTATCATGGGTTTTAGAACTGAAATATTTGCATGCATAAGTATTTATAACTTATGAAAAGCTTTCTATGAATGTGTCTTTCTTGTTTTTACCTGTTTTTGTATATTTTAATAATGTTTATTTTAATATTTTTACCAATTATTTTTGCGCTTTATATTTTTTGGTAGAAAAGCCCTGCTCGATACAGTTTTTTAAGTTAAGTCCCGAACCCGACAGAAAGCTTCGGGAGCCGATGCATAGTCTACTGTATATCAGTTGTTTAAATATATAAGTTTAGCATTGAGTTGACAACCGTAATAGTGTTTGTTGTGCGGAGACAAACTTTTTAATTTTGATTCTCATTTTATTAATCTTTTTGTGTGCCACTAATTTCTATTCTATTCGTTAAATAAATCTTTCAATTCGATTTTCTATGATTTACATAAAATTTTAATTCGATTCTATTCCTATTCCCAATTCCTTTATTTGCGATTTATAGTGTTCTATACTTTAGTCAAAACTTTGATTTATAAGTATAAAATAACGCATTTATGTTTTTGAGCGTAGATATTGATTAAGAATTTCAATTAACATTTGTTGTGATCGACAATTTATAACAATTAGAACAAGTCATAGAATATTTGTAATAAGATTCTAATTTTTAAAAATATAATTTTTATTTCGATTCCTTATTCCATAATTATTTTACATTCCATTTATATTCTGATTCAATTGTATCAATAAAATTATAATTTTTGACTACTCTATTCCGGTTTTATTTCCATAATAATTATTCTCGCTTTTCGATAACTATTCAACCCTCTGATCGAAAACAATCGAAATATCACTACTATACTGTAGTTATACTGTAAGACTTGAATTTGGTTATAACATAATTTTAATCGGCAAAGCATTGTGTTGTTTACCATAATCCAAAACGTAATTTCACGCGTTAACTGTAATTCCATTATGACTTACGCAAAATTTTCTCTAATGTTGAAATTGAACAAAAAAATAACGATCGTTTAAAGTAGCATTGCATTAATGGAGATATAATGTACGGTAGTTTTTTTATTTATTCCATATTCATGTAAATGGAGTTATGCTCGAAAAATATTGAATCTCTGAAATGGATTTTTTTCGCCAAAAAAAATATGCAAAGACCGAATAGTAAAAGAAATTTATAGCGAAACTATTTAAAACTAATCATTAGCGAAATGCAAAACTTCAAGTGCTCTTGTATTACGTATTCGCTTTCGGTTCATATGTTTTTTTCTATAGTTTGAAGAGTATATAATATATAAATTATGGTTTTGTCGGTATTTACTTGTTTTTTCCTAAAAGGCATAATATAGTTATTAAATTTTTATATTTTTGTGCAGCGCATTAAATGCGAGTAATGGATGTTATTATTTATAGAAGTTTTTTATTTTTCTTTATATATTCTTTTCTCTCGATTGTTAAGCATTTTTAGAGATAATTTTTTTTAAATATTTGCATTAATATTTTTTTAAAAAATTACGAAAATGATGAATAATTGTCTTGATATCTAAATAAAACTATTATTGTCGAAGAAATTCATTTTTAAAAAATATTCTGTTACTATAAATATATATAATATTATTCAACTGTTCGGTAATATCCAGTATATCAAAGTATTGATCGTTAAAAACCTATAAAAATAATGCAAATAAATTTCACACGCATATTACGTATAACTTAAAGAATTTTCACTAATAAAGTATATTATTATACGAGAAATAAGGTATTTTGACTGTAAATAAGTAATTATAAGAAATCCATTTCGGTGTTGCTTTGTTTATAGAGTTCAGGATACTTATAAATAATGTGACATAAGTATGCATTAACCCTAGAAAAAGTGAGCTCTCTGTGATCGTGTTGTTCTTGTTTTCTAATTAACTTTGATGTTCTTTTCGGAATTTGGTTTTAAAAAATTTGCTAAATAAATTCATTTTTACGCTGAGCTATTATACTGAACAGAAACTTTACGGTCTAAATAAATATCGCTAGAAGTTTCATTACGCTTTATTTCAATAGCGAAAATTCTTTTAAAAAATTGGCAAATTTCTTATAGAAAACTGTATTTTAAAACGAAGAAAAATAAAGCAAACAATTTTTTCATTTGTTTACACAAAACATTTCAATTTTCTCCCAAAAATGCGCATAAAATCAAAGAAAATTTATTATGGATATATTTAAAATTAAAGTTATTTTGTTGCATAAAAACATATTTTAACATTGTATTGCATTAATTGTTAAAAGTGATAATTGTTAAGCAGAATTTACTTTATTAAGAAATGAATATAACGAATAAAATATTGTGATACGAATTCAAGTTGAAGTTCTTTTTTAACTCACTTTGTAAAAGTCTAGCTATTGGATTTGGGATCTCTGTTACTTACTATGTATACCCTTTATATATTGATTAATGGAATTAAATCTATGTATTAATAAAGGGATTTTAGGCACGATAGGAGGCTTTTTTAAAAAAATATATGCAAATTCTAGTCAAAATTGACGTAAACTCGGGTTAAAAATGGCCAAAATTGAGGCAAAATTTGGTAAAAAAGACTAAAATAATTGCACAAAAATGACAAACTTAGGCAAAATAGGGGTAAAAAATTTGGTTATTGTTGGTGGCACGAGTCTGACTCGTGAATAATTAAACTAAAATATGATGAGACACACGCCTAATTGTGGCTATGATAGCCCACTAAATATGCGAATGCCGAACACAAAATCAAAGTATCCGATACACTCATTGAAGTAGTATTTTTAACAATGTTTTATATGCCATTAAATTTTCGCGAAACAATATTAATTCAAAGTACTGTTTATTTAAAAATATAAATACAAAAACAATAGAATCAGTATTTTGATGTAAAGTAAATGGTAATAAGTTGTCATTCCAATAACTTTTAGATTGAGTTTATCAAATATTCGAATCAAAGTGAGCGCATCATAATGTTCATTCTAGTTTCTCTTTATCGTAATGAAAAAATTTCAAAAATTTCAAAAATGCTCTTAAATATTACATGAAAAACGCTTAAATAGACAACTTTCTTAGACATTAATTCTTGTCGTATGTATTGAAATGATTAACTAGGCTTTAAACTATTAAGAGGCGAACAAATTTGATGAGCATTAACGTTTTATAACTGGGACTTAGCATGTATTAATTGATAACGCATTTTCGGTTTTCAGTAATTTTGACAAAT
>JAQIXJ010002272.1:0-16456 GCA_034700185.1 Phthiracarus laevigatus | reverse complement strand
AAAACCGCTTCTAACCCAATCTCCCTGATAATTGTGTCATTGATTCGGAACGAAATATTGTCCGACATGTGAAGTAGCTCTTGCTTGTGATCGTCATCGGATTTTAAATCACAATAAAAATAATAGCCAAATATTTCGTCGGAAGCCACCAATTGGTTCACTAATTTTTTTAGCTCACAATTTCTGAATCGGTTAACATTTGGCACTAATGTTGGTGTAATGTTCGATGTATTGGACACTGGAATGAAAATGTCTATAAGAAGAAAGCCAATTTGAACTTTTTTATCCAATTTGATTTGCCAGTCGTAACAGTCTGAACCATTAACCCATATAATAGTTTCATCGCTGATTCGACTGCTATGAAATGCGTTCGGAAGCAGTACGTACTCACTATCTGAAGTATGGTTAATATTTTGTACTAATAATTGTTTTCCTGACAGACAATCACTAACATTTAGGGAAATCACTTGCGCGTCTAAACTTTTACCTCACAGAAGTATAAGAAAAGAATTTTTATAAAGAGTTTGGATAACTTTGTTAATCATTATTACCACAACGCGCCTTATTTGCATCCCACTCTCCATTTCTGCAAGTTTTCATCTGTTTTATTGGTGGAAATTGATTTTCTTCGCATATAACATACACTTTTTCATTATTATCGAATCGACTCCTCTCTGGCGATATCTGATACAAATGGGATTTTGGAGGCAATCCAGGTCTACTACATCTTCCAGTTACTAGTGGCTCACACCTGACTAATATTATTAAATTTACTGCATATAAAATTAAATGGTTCACTTTTAGGTAATTAATTACATTTATCTTAGAACTCATTTATTCAGTTTATTTTTTTGTTAAAAACTTTTCAAAAAAATCTTGTAAGTAAAATGCAATATAATGCAATTTTCGTTTATTAATCCAAAATACAAATGCTTGTTTCTCAAGTAAAAGTTTTGTTTAATTTTAAAATCCGGGATATAATAGTGTCTCGTAGAGTTTATAATTTGCCGTTAACCATAGTTTTGTAACTTTTTATGTGGATGTAAAAAAATAAGTTTTGGATGAAAGTGATCGTTTAAAAATATACAATAACTGTACAAATTATTCGGATGTGGAATTGAAGTTTTTTCATGTGTATTCTGTCATACATTGTAATATACTGTACATAACGTTATGTTAGTATATTTATTTTACTATTTGCTAACACTCCAATGGTGACATGTCAATAGTGGCTCAGACCATATGGTGAACCACCACTCGGTTTTTATTCTTTAATGTACACTGTTTTATAAAAACTATTTTAAAGATATACCGGAAAATAATTAGTGTCAAATGAGCAATTAATAATTTAAATGCTCATAATTTGCATAATACTTAATTTAGAAATATTACTGAAATATAATTTTATGTATTTATATATTTTTACAATACTGTATGATTTTAATAGAATTAAAAATTTCGATAATAATATAAAAATAAATTTTCACAAACAATAAAAATGGCAACACATGTTAATCAAAAATATTTTTATTCGAATTAATCTTTAATTTTTATTAATTATTAAAGAGTCAAAATTTAAGAACAGATATATCCAGCGTATTCGAAAGGCCGACACGAGTTACAACACGTTACATTTCCCTGATCGCAGACAACACCACGCGGCGAACAATTAAGTTCGTTAATGTCTAAACAGTGTCCAACAGAATTGCTATCAGCAGTCAGTCTACAAAGATTTCCGCAACATTCACCACTTGTTTGGCATTCCATACCATTTTCTTTGCAAGATTTGATTGATCTTGAATTGATTTGAATTGTAATTATACCAACAAATAGCACGCCAAACAAAAATAGTTTTTCGTAATACTTATTCATATTGAATATTGAATTCAAAAGTTAGCAGTAAATAAATAATTGATTATTAATAAATGTATTTAGGATCGAATTCGTGAAACTTATATATGGATTTGCTAATCTTAATTCATCTATCTTTTTAAGTGCATAATAACATGAATTCAAAGCGATAATTGTTTGGCACATACAAAGGTATAAATTTTTTACAATCAATTCTCTACAAGAATTGTATAAGACGCCCAAATCGATAAATAAATATAGGCCAGACCACAAGCAGGTTATGTGTTTTATGCTTGCATTCCGCAGAAAGCACAATAAAAGTAACGGGTACAGTTTAATGTGGACACCTCAGAGCCCATTGCCATCTATCTCTGTTCACGTACATTCATACATGCTGTGCAACGCGTGTTTGAGGTAATTTCGACTAATCGATGATTGAGTATTGAACTCTGGAATCAATATTAACGTATGGAATTGGTTACAGTTTACAGTTGGTGAAT
Source organism: Phthiracarus laevigatus (assembly GCA_034700185.1). Lineage (NCBI taxonomy): Eukaryota > Metazoa > Arthropoda > Arachnida > Sarcoptiformes > Phthiracaridae > Phthiracarus > Phthiracarus laevigatus. Next base: position 14,105 of record JAQIXJ010002272.1, on the reverse strand, counting down.
GAACTACGCGTTAACCCATTACACCACAGAGTAGGCTTCAGATTCGACTAAAGATAGGTAAACTCCATCCTGATCCCGACTATTTTGATAAAGTCAAAGCCAAGCCCAGCCCTTCCAATACCTTGGAAGCCCGACGAACTCGTTTGGGAATCAGAATTGTTTTGTATAAGAAGTTGGGATAAGAATAATTTATAATGACTCGATAAAACATGAGCAAAAAATTTTATTGCATTTTCATTATAATAATTCAAGTACAGAATAAACCGCTCCAATTAACTTGACACTTGTTGCAACACGTTATGTTTGCCTGATCGCACATTACAAAACGCGGCGAACAATGTGGTTCGTTAGTATCGAAACAGTGTCCAACAGAACTGCTATCAGCGGTAACGCTACAAAGATTTCCGCAGCATTCGCCACTTTCGGCACATTCCATACCATTTTCTTTGCACGATTTGATTGATTTTGAATCGGTTTTAAATATTATTATAACAATTAATAGGTAAACCCAAAACACTTTTAAGCAATACTTATTCATATTTAACCTTATAATAAAACGCTATAAACTAAGTAAAATATGTTGTTTACGATCGATATTGTTAAACTTACACAATTGCAAACCAGAATTCATGAATCTTTTTAAGCGGATAATGATATGATTACCATAGCTGCTCATTTAATATTCCAAATTGCGAAACTGTTATTAAAAATACCGATATACACAATTGTAGATTTATACAGGCAAATGCAATTATTGTAAAATTTGTGAATTTATTGAATAGGCTATAAATTATAAAACTTATTATTCATATTATAAATACTTTACATTTTAATGGAAAAATAAATTTTTTAATAACATTAATTAATGATAATTGCATTGTTTTAAAGTAGTTTGGTCATAATATTGCATTGATCCGTTTCTTTTCACGCATAGCGTTGTTCTTAACATTTTAACACTTGTTTAGAATCGATAATATTCTAGTGTTGACATATTTGCCAACTTCCTTTCCCCACATTAGTTCGATGTGATTCCATCGCAAATCAGGCACTAAATAGTCGTCTAATAGCGGCACTAATAATGGTTTTTTTAATTATAAAACTCATACATTTATGCAATTATCAGGGACTCTATTTTTATGCATTTTTATATCTTAAATGAGTTGTACATTTAAGATATTAATTAAATAGAAGTTCATTATGCATCGAAACAAACAATTCGAGACAAAATTATTTGCGCATAATGTTCATATTTCACTCCAATGTGCATATCTAATGCGATTATGCATATTTTACGTTTTTGTTAAAAATTGTAGCTTATAAGTTTAGAAAAGTTATCATTTTTGTTGTTTTCACACATATTTTTAACTTTTATTTAGCCAAAAATAAATACACAATTTAGTGTAATTTATGTCTTGCCAGACACTTGTGTTTCGTCTTCTTTACAGAAAACTTTTTCAATGGCTTGAAATTATTAAATGTGTTCTCTAACAGTCAAAAACATTTATTGCATATTTTATTAGAGAACTCTGTAATTTTATACTTTATAAAAATAATGTAAAACTTTTGTTCGTACTAATCATTTTGAATAACTTTGATCTGATCTAATAAAATATTTATGTATATATTTGCGTTGCATTATGATATCTGCACATTTAATAATTTCAAGCCATTGATAAAGTTTTCTGTAAAGAAGACGAAACACAAGTGTCTGGCAAGACATTTAAATTACACTAAATTGTGTATTTATTATTGCCCAAATAAAAGTTTAAAATATTGTAGCTTAAATTCAATATTTTAAAAGTTCAAGGACAATATGAAAAAATTAGCATCGAAACCAATGAGTTTTTGTAATCCCTATTTGTTTGGTTAAAAATCAAAAAATTATAAGCCAGGGTTTAAAGTTTAAAAAAATCCTTTATGAAAAAATTCTGATATTAACCACATCTAGACTTATAATTTGGAATAATTTATGTCGCATATACTGATATTTTAATCGTATAAAAAATAGAGTCCATATTAATTATATATACTTTTAAGATGTTGTTTGAGTAAATTGATATCATTGATGTCATTTAGCCAATCGTTAGCCGCATAAATCAGCGCTATATATGGCGACCGAATTGAGCTCAATTGATATTCTGGTGGCTCTGTCTGGCCGTATCGCTCAATATTTTCTTCGTCACTGCCATAATTGAATTTCGTGGGACGTTTCGATTTGAATTTTTGCAGCAGATGTGCAGCACCCCATGATGACGAACCTGATGGTAATGTCGCCATAAAAGGCCCTATTCGGGACTTATAAAATTTGGTGTAAACTTTAAAAATTTTATTTACTTGAATTTATGGTCTTTTTTCTTACATAATCAAACTGTTTTTCGTCGAATCCCATCATAAAATAAAAAATTCGTTGACAAAACGTTTGCATGTAATAATTTTCGCATAATTGTGCGTAAAAATCTTGTACTTTTCCTAAATGCAAAAATGGCATGGGATTATGCCTGATTGGGAAAAATTAAAAAATTAGAGTGAAAAAATCTTTCTATTAATTAATTCATTTTAATACCTAAATAGAGGTTCAATAAATTTCATCATTTTCAGCGGAGATGTGGCATTGCCTAAAAAAGATACCGGAGATAATGCGATAAACGGTTTCACTATTGAGGTATATTCCGGTTTTGATGCCAAAAGCCCAAACATCATTATTGTACCCTGAGAATGACCGATATATCCTATTGATTCTGTTTATTAGGAATACTCAATTATGCGATAATTTTAAATTTAATAATATTGACGTTTACTAAAAATACTTTTTGCTGTCGTTGAGAGTATATGTTTTATTATTGCCGGAAAATCGTAGTCAATCATCTCGTTGATTGAAAATTCCCAAAATTTTTTATCTAAGAGTGCGCGGTAATAAAAATATAAGATTACAAATCTAATTAAATTTTAAGAGTTCATTGAACTATATTAATTAATAGAAAAGAAAATTTAGATAATTAAATATGACTTCAATAACATTTGATACTATTGAATGCGTTTCTATTTTCCTATATATAATCAGAAGGAAAATCCTTCCTAATGATTCACTTTCTAAACATTATGTATTTGTTTTAACAATCAACGTATTGACATCCGAACAAATGGAAAACAAATTTTTTTCCTAATGTAGATAAACTTCCTAGAAACCTCTCGACTATCAAAGAAATCCAATGCGAACAGTAAAAAACTGAATAATACTGCACTAATATTTTACTATAACTACATTCTTTATCGGCTAAATTAAAAATAGATCACTGTTTATATTTGCATTATTATGATTACTTATATAATCTTAATTTGTGGAAATGCTATGATTAAACTGAAATACATAAGATCGGCATTGTAAACATTACTAAAAAATTAATCAAAAAGTTTTGCTTGCATATTACCTCTACTATCCAAATGAGTATGACTCGACGAGTACACGTTTCCTCTCATGTTAGCTAACCATACATCATATCCTCTTGAAGCCAACACAAACCCGAGCGCATTACCGACACCTCCTTCAGTATATTCTTCAACATATTCCCCATCATAATTGAGAGTACCATTACCGTTGATAATCCAAGCGCTTCCAGCATTTTGAAAGCCATGTTGCAATAAAACGGGTTTTAATAGGCTTCGATCTTTTACGTGCGGATTAATGATGCGGTGAAGTGTGAGTATATACCCATCCTCTGTTATTATATGATGCTCTTCGCCAATAAAACCTCGAGATTCTATAATTTCGATCTATTTATAGAGAGCGATTGCTTAAAAAATTTAGTTTAAAATAGTGACAATTTAAATTACAATTTCGAAATCTTAATGTCTAAAGCTAATATTTTTATTATCACCCAAACAGTAAAATGAGTACTAAAAAATTAAAGTTTCAAATTTACAAAATTCTAATAAAATTGCGAGCATACCTTACTTATCATATGCATCGGTGATATTACAACTCAAAACTATACTGACAAATGCAGTTCAATAAACATTTTATATCTTGTTTCTCTGAAAAATCAGAAATTTGGAAAATTTTTAGAAGAAGGAAGCGAATTAATTTTATATCTTATTGACGTGTTGTCATTAAATAAAACTTTGCCTTAAACTTTTGGAATATAAACTTGAAATTTTACTTCTTGGCCTCTCTTAATTTAATAATATTTACTAATATAATACAGTAAATAAAACAAAAAAGTAAAAGTATGTCTAAATTAATTTAGAATACTCGCACAAACTTGTTAATAAAAAAGCTTATTAATTTTAAACATTTGCAATTATAAAAATGTTAATGTTTTATATACTAGACACAACATTAATGTGTAATATTAACCCACAAAAAAAATTAAACAATTAAATCTTAAAGGAGGTTACAAATCACACAACTTTTACAGATAACTTACTGTTTGGCAAAATCAGTGAAAATATTATAATTAAGTATTGTATGAGAATGTGATTTGGCAACTATTGTTTCTGGCAGAGAGAGCGAGAGAGGGGGAAGAGACGAAAAATATAAAATATCTTATATTATATACTAAATTAAATCTACATTATTTGATGCATTTTTTAGCATGTTTAAAACTAATAAAAATTTTTGTACCGTATTTCTCGTAGTATCAGCATTATACGTATATCCAGGTAGAAATTTGAGTCCATAAATTAAATAGTCGGCGATCGGCATAAAATAGAGAGAACCCAAAAGTACTAAAACACTGCCGGTTGTTATGAACGTGTTTGATTTCAAATTAACGTATGTCATAGTAAGTGAATATTAATCGTTTACAAATACTTCTCAAAGTATATGTCATATATAAATACAATTTAGCTGTAGAATCAAAAGCTGTTATGTGATGTGTAGCATAAAAAAATAAAAGATCATCAAAATTAAAAACTTATGAACAACTAATAATATACGGTATACGGCAATAAAAAACTGGATAAGAAGTATCAAAGTCCTAATTGTACTGTAATTTGCAATAACTGTGCATTGAATTATTAGATGATCCAATAATAACTAACTGACTGTATCTATCATATATCAATTATAGAGAGCATAGGAACTTTGCACTGCTGCACTGTATCCAACGGTTACGATCAAAGGCTGAACAAACGCATCAATTAATCTCGATTAACAGATATTATTCGGATTTTTTTGTTATTATTTAAAGTCATTATCTAAACTAAGAAGAGATGGAAAATATGTTTTTCCAATTTTTATTTATTTTAAGAATAAACTGTACGCGTTTTGTGGGTTTTTCGCTGATAAGAAACTAATTTAATTAAATGGTAGTCGCTTTTTGCTGACACGAATCTGTTAAAAGTTTATTATTTGTTTATATTTTGCGTTACGATTAGTTATGGTAAACACAGGGTTTTACAATCTCATCAACGTTTTGGTGTGAGTTTCGTCAAAGATATTTGGCAATAAATTTCTAATCAATAAATATGCACAAGTGTTTTGAGTTCACCATTAAGGGTTAATTTGATAATAATTCTGAAAACAGATATAACGATAAGAGTTTAAGGTATTTCTCCGAAACAATGTCATAATTGCTCAAAATACTATTTTTCCGTTTAAGTTTCTAGATTAAAATATAATAATTATAAATTTCTTTTTGTTAATTATGGCTTAATCAGTGGAAAAAGTTCTGTTTTCCTTAACATTGATATAACATACTAAACAGTAACTTTATTTATTTCGACTCCAAGATGTAAAACTTAACAGGAAGTATTTTATTATAAATAATTTTTCGCTGCGAAAAAAATTAAGTGCTTTATATATGTTATTTTAGGATCATTACATAGAAATAAGTACTCTGTTTTATACCGTTATGTGCGCACAATACCTCAGATACATAAAGTCAATGTTAAAATCCAAGGCTTAACTGTAAGAAGATAGGGTTTTTCTGCATAATCATAAGCGTCTGCTGTTAATCAATTAATTTCTTTCATCTTCTTTATATAAAACAAAGAAAAAAGGATAGTTTATTGATTTGAATTTATTTTATTACAATTAAGTTCACAATTATAGCGCAATTACTTTTGATCACTTCTTTCAAACTTAACTTTTAAAATGAAAGATATAAATTTTTTATTGTATGTCTCAAATTAGATCCTTATTCTAGAATTAAAATTACTCTTTCAACATAATAAGCTGCGAATATATTAACGTAAGTCAGGTACAGTTACTTTTACTTGATAGGCATACAATAATGAATAATAATTATTTGGTTATTTAGCCTTCAAACACGGATGTATGAATTGGTTAGATGTTAGGTAAAGCAATCATTGCTACGGTAGAAGTGAATCCATTACAAAAGTATGTATAGATGACCGTCCATATAGAATCTAGAATATGAAAAATTGTTGCATTTATCTGATAAGTTTTAAGTGATAAGAAAATGAAAAAAATGACTTGTGGCAACCTAGAACTCTAAACCATGTACAGTTGTGATAGCAATGCATAAGGTATATTGAATATGCAGAACTCGGATAACAAAGTAGACATTGAAATTACTTTGTACTATAGACTTATCTTTAAAACTGTAATGATTAAAGTGCACCGGTAATAATTAATTTTACTCTTTACTCTCAAAGTGAACTAAAATATAAAGTGAACAGATGAGAAGATGTATTCCTAAATTCAATTAATTTGTAAAAATTCACTTATTATATCCACCTATTCACTTATTATAATAAAAATTTTGCGGGTTTGGATCGTTTCCTACGATTTAAGCATAATATGCAATCCTCTTTTAAGTTAACTCACAATTTAATGCTAAAATAAGAGAATAAAAAATGAACAACTTTGGTTCAAAACCCAATTTCGCGAGATGCAAATGATTTGGAAATTTCTCCTTCAAAATCAGTGTTCATGACAGATAAAGTTAATAAACGCCCACCGTATATGTATAGAGAACAGGCGCAGCCGGATTTTGGTTATAACCTTTCCATAATAGTTTATTACTGTGTAGTAGTTTTTATTGTCATGCAAATCACTAACAATAAAAAATCTTACCGTAAAGTTTTAATAATTTGGTAAATTTTTATTTTTAATCCTAGTGAAAATGCAATATTAATATACAGTATATTAGAATGATTGATTGACAATGAAATTATGAATATACAGTAAGTCAGCTGTATTTTAAATGACTGACTTTAGTTAACCGACATATGATAAAAAGAAAAATATACGGTATAACAAACTAATTAGAAATTATAAACTAAATAACAAGAAATATTGCATTTATATAATCGGCATAAATACTTTCCAATTGATCTACTTAAGCATTTTCCCTGTATTACACAAAACCAAGTAATTTTTGTTTTCAGGTGAAGTGAAAGTCGCTACATTATATAAGAAAACCAGCTGACCTTACTTACTAAAGCAGATAAACTTGTTTAATAAAAAAATAAAATTCACTTTTTCTGTGGAAAATATTATAAACTGTATAACTAACTCGAAGATTAAACGATTAAAGTTTCAACTAAAATGTATTAAAATATTGGTTAAATAAAAACTTAATTTAATTTTATTTTTAACAATTATCCTAAGTTTATTAAATTAAATCATTATATTTGTATAATTTATGAAAAACAAGTCTATTTGATATATATATTGTGCAATAAACACTATAATTATATTGTGCAATAATCATCAAAAGTGATGGCACTTTTTGCCAACTATTTCGACTTTACTAGATCTATATTTATTAAACTATTTCTATTTGGAGCATTATGTGTTTTTGTTTTTCTTGTGGCTTATCATAATTTTAACAGGACATCTCGAAATCGCGGAGAAAAATATCCGCATCAGAGGTACAAAAGTGATATGAATAATTATATTAATGTAAATAGTGATGTCGATAAAAATGATTACACCACTGTTACCACGACATTCGGAAAAGTTAGAGGTGTGCGTAAAACCGAATTCGATGTTACGGTAAATGAATTTTTAGGAATTCCATACGCCAAGCCTCCAGTTGGAAAAGTAAGCAATTTCTTGTTTTTTAAAAGGAGTTTTTAATTATAATTATGATTAACTGAACGTAAGAAAGTATTTCAAAACAAATCAATTAAAAATTTAATTTTGGATAAAATTTTTCAATTACATTAAAATTCTATAGTTAAGGTTCGAGAAACCGGTAAAGTTTAGTGCGTGGAAAGACACCAGAGATGCACTTGATTGGCCTCAAATATGTCCGCAACATAATGATAGTATATTTGCGAATCTACTAGAAAAGGGTGACAAACTTTTCGCATTGATGAGCAAAATCAAAACATGGAATGAAGATTGCTTATATTTAAACATATGGTCGCCACAAGTTAACAATAGTTTGCTGCCTGTATTGGTGGTGATTCATGGCGGAGGGTTTACTCAGTTCGGTATTAGTTTTGATGGGCTTTATGGTGGAGTTTTAGCCTCTGTTGGCAATGTAGTTGTGGTTACTTTCCAATATCGTTTGGGATTTCTCGGTTTCTTACAATTCGAAGATGAAACGGATAAAACGGTGGGCAATATGGGGTTATTTGACCAAATAATGGCATTAGAATGGATTAAAAATAATATAAAGTCTTTTGGAGGTATAAAATTACAGTATTTCCATAGTATTTAAACTTTGCTAAATTTCATTGATAGTTCTAAGAAATAGTTCTAAAAATTTTCAATGTCAACTGTTGAGACATAATTCTAAAAAATCTTTCTTAAATTTGGCAGTTTTATCTTAAAATAAAAGATTCTAACTTGTATTTTTATCTAAAGTTTAATTTGACCTTAGAAAGCACTTTTATATCCAATTAATAAATTCTGAGGTTTGAGAAAGTAAAATATAGCACAATCTCACTCAACTATTTAACAGGTGATCCCGATTTAATAACGTTATCGGGAGAATCAGCTGGTGGCTCTTCAATAGCATTATTAATGGCATCACCGCATAGTAATCAACTATTTAAACGAGCTATTCTTCAGAGTGGAAATTCCCACATGTTTACCAAAAATATGTTTAAATCGTACGAAACATTTTACCCGAAATTTATTAACCAGACTTCTTGCGCCACCGTTAAGGAAAAAATAAAGTGTTTAAAAAAACTGGACATCAAAGAAATAATAAAAGTACAGACTAGTATGGCATCAGTTATGTCCGCTAATTTTCCGGCCGTACCGCACGAGTTGTTTGCTCAAATGCCCAGACAGGCATTCAGTGTTGACGAGGCAGATGACGAGATATATCAAAAAGAAATATTAACAGGTTCACCACAAAGCGGAACATTATGATTAATATAGTTTACTATTTTTTATTATTATTAAACAATTGTTTGTTAAATTTAGGAATCAATAAAAATGAAGCTTCACTTTTCCTCTATTTATTTATGCCGAAAATATTTCGAGGTGACGGCAAATATACAAAAGTAACGTTGGCCGACATTCGTGAGTTTATTACAACCGATCCGCGAACTAAAGCAAGCATACCATCGGATATCGACCAAAATATGGCTCTGTTCGCATCATTTCTTGGCGTCAGTGTAAACTCCACCGAAGATATATCGGAAAAAGTTGCTCATTTTTTAACCGATATAATATTTGCGTGTCCGACGCTATCATTAGCTGATCAACTGCAACAATGGAACGATACTAAAGTATATCTCTATTACTTGACGTCAGCCACGAGTTACTCTAATTGGCCAAAATGGATGTCTGTTCCTCATATTGAAGATATTCAGTTTCAATTTGGTATACCACTGCGTTATCCCCAGTTATATAATGAAAAAGATATTAGTCTCAGTAAAAGAATTATCAAGACTTGGGCTCATTTTGCGGAAACAGGGTATTTCGCTTTTTTAAACATATATAAAAATTCACAAAAGACATGGATTTTTTTGTTTTCCACTTTTGCATCAAAAAAAGACTGAATGGCGTTAAATAACAAAAATATAAATAAAATTTAGTTGGTTACGAAGTTGTATGTTTGCGATGTGACGCCATTCAATTTCTTTTCGTGCAAAAGTGGAAAACAAAAAACCATGTCTGATTCACAAATATTATTTTGCAGTGAAATGTTACCACAGTTCGACATTGAATGGCCTCTCTATTCGGAAAACAGTACTAAACATATGGAATTAAACACAGATTATGCCCGAATAGGAAATAAGTTGAATGAAACTTTTTGTTCTGTATATGAAATTCTCGCCTCAATATTTTAACGTTTAACAATACAATCGCTCAAACTATAAAAAATATGTGAAATCTATGTAAATTATATAATTTACTCAAATTCTAATTGTTGAAAACAGTGTTATTAAAGTTAAGGGGAATTCTCAAAACATTACGTACAGTGTAGAGGCTGTGTATTAATTTTGTTTGTTGGGATCAAAGAAACCGAAACTTTTTATACTCCGCTGTGATCCCAAGTCAAGTTAATTTTTATTTATTAATGTATGTGCGCGTATTGTTTTTTTGGTATGACTGCAGCAATAACATTTAAATGGTGTTTTTTTGCCTAATATTTTTAAAATGTTTAATTTAAATCTTATCTCTTTTGTCGTATGATTGTAAATTATTTGAAATATTGAATTTATGCTTTCTTGGTTGCAATTGAACGAATTAATCAAAATCTTACTGTTTTCCTTTGTTTAGCAACAATTTAAATTACAAATCGTAATTAAACGATTTGTAAACTAAAATGTTGCTAATCAAAAGAAAAAAGTTGTTTAGTATTTAAAGTATTTTTCCTTTATTAGTAATATATAAAATTGGTTCAATAAACTGCAGTTTAAATTTTTTAAAATTAATTTCCTTTAAAATATCCAAGTAAAACAATTGAAAATTATTGTAAAGAAACGTTGTATAAAATCTGGATATTTTTACTTTAATTGAACCACTCTATAGACTGTATAAACTGGCCATTTAGCTGTAAGTCTCTCAAGACGATCATATCCTTAATAACAACAATTTTAAACATTTCATTATTAAATTTTCCTGCTAATTTCAACATTTCATTTGAACTATTCATTTTTAAATTTTTTGCTCATTTCATCAGCTTTACGCTAAAAACAGAATCATTTACAACACTTAGCATCTAGTTGTTAGTGTATACTTGATTCTATTATATTCTTTTTTTTATAACAATATTCAAGTTAATTAAATTGTTTTGTTTTTCTAAAATATGTTTAAGGTAAAAATTTCGTTCAGATAGATTCATGACTAAATATTTTAAAGATAAGAATATACCACATTTATTGGGTTATTTCAAAATGCATGAGTAATTCTTATGGCGAAATTCACTAATTGAGATGTGCCACTATTGCAGTAACACTAGTTTTCCTTTTCTTTAGCATGAGTGTCTTAGGAAAGTAAAATAGTAGCGCCAACTTTTGTAAATGCAGTTTTTCAATAATAATTACGCTATTAATAATTTTCATTATTATTTCGTGTTTGTCTAAAGGGAAAAATTATTTTCAAAGAGATTTTACTGAATGCAGCAGCAATCACAACATTTATTTAAGCATTAAGCTATGATTATTTAAATAATGGCTAATTATGAGTTTATAAAAACATATATTATAAACGCGCTTATATTTATATTAGTATGTATTTTTGTGATTGCCACTTATAATTTGACCGATAATTTGGCCAAAAATAATAAAATCTCAGTAAGTGAAGATGAAATATATCCATATCGTAAATACAAAGGTGATTATGGCGTGACAACAACACCGGCATCAAAATCTCGTGAAGATGCTATTAATTATACAATCGTTGAGTGTAAACCTAGTGAAATCGGTGTCGATGAAACTTATAATGTAAAAGTTAAAACGATTTATGGTACAGTTAGGGGTTTAAGAAAAAATGAGTTTGGAGTCGAAATCAACGAGTTTTTAGGCGTACCATACGCTATGCCACCCGTTGGAAATGTGAGATTTTTGTTTAAAATTCTGTACAATTTTAAGTTTTGTATTCATATATTTTACAATAATAAATATAAAGTATAATTCAATTTAGTTAAGGTTTGAAAAATCTGTTAAACTCAATCATTGGCAAGGCGTCAAAAATACCTTAGATTGGCCGCAAATGTGTCCTCAAACAAATACCGAATTTTTCCATAGTATAATGAAAAAGGGGGGAAAACTTTTGGAAGTGATTAGCAAAAATAAAACCTGGAGCGAAGATTGTCTTTACCTAAACATATGGTCACCTCAGGTGAACAATAGTATGCTACCTGTTTTAGTGGTGATACATGGCGGAGCATTTACCCATTTTGGTATTAGTTTTAACGCATTTTACGGCGGAGTTTTAACTGCATTAGGAAACGTGGTTGTGGTCAGTTTTCAGTATCGTTTAGGGTTTCTTGGATTTTTAAAATACGCCGATCAAACTGATAGTGTCACTGGCAATATGGGGTTTTACGATCAAATAATGGCTTTAGAATGGATTAAGGATAACATTAAATATTTTGGTGGAAATCCCAACGAAATAACTCTATCTGGAGAGTCAGCCGGTGGTGTATCTATAGGATTATTAATGACTTCACCATTTAGCAGGCACTTATTCAAAAGAGCAATACTTCAAAGTGGAACTCCTTTTATATTCCCACAAAGTTTTTATGAAAAATTTGATAAATTATACTCTAATTTTATTAACCACACTTCTTGTGCTAATGCGTCGCAAATTATTAAATGCTTGAAAAAATTAGATGCCAATGAAATAGTGAATACACAGGAAAAGTTATTTGATTCAATGCCCTTTTATGTACCATCAGTGCCTCATGAATTATTTCCGCTGCCAACCCGAGAGGCGTTCAATGTTGACGAAGCTGAGGATGAGATATATCAAAAACAAGTTCTAATGGGTAATTTGCTCAATTATATTCAAATAGATTTGTGATTTCTAAAAAATTTTGAATTATTGATTACTTGATTTTTATTCTTCGGTAATAATAACTAATTTCGCGAATCATTAAGTTTATATAACTGTGTTTCGATTTAATTGATTAGGAATTAATAAGAATGAAGGGACACTATATATGCATCTGTTTGATCAGAACACTTTTTCTCTCGATCCTAATTCAACACCTTATTTTACACTTGAAAATTTACGCCAATTTATATTGAAAGACCCACGATCTAAAGACAAGCTACCGTTTAGCATCAATCAAACAATGTCTTCTATTGCTTCTATGATCGGTGTTGACAAAGATTCGGATGAAGATATAACGGAAAAACTTGCGCATTTAATAACAGATTTTATGTTCACATGTCCGACAGTGGTAATGGCCGATTCACTCCAACAGTGGAATACTACTAAAGTATACCTTTATTACGTTACATCCGCTGATAGTTACACAAATTGGCCAAAATGGATGGCTGTTCCGCATATCGCAGAACTTCCATATGTTATGGGCACTCCTTTGCGTTATCCGCAATTATATTCTGGACAAGATATCAAATTTAGTAAAAGAATTATCGAAATATGGACGCAGTTTGCCACGAATGGGTAATAATAGGGATTCGGTTAAGTGCATAAGAATGCTTAAAACTTCGGAGTTTCGGTTTTCATGCATATATTTAAGATTTCGAAAATAGATTAAAATTTTCATAAATTTATGCAATATTTAGTAATATTTTTATTGCTTAGTTAAGTTTAATTTCTTGAAAAAAATCACAACTAACATAAACTTAAAACTTTGGGGAAAGAAAATTTGTTTATTTTGAATCACTTAATGAATTTAATTAACCTCTAATTGATTTTTCAATTAAATTGTTATCACAGTGTAATGCTACCACAGTTTGCGATTGATTGGCCGCAGTATAACGAAAACAATGCAAACCACATGGAGCTTAACGCTAATTACGCAGCAATAGGTAATAAATTAAACCAAAGTTATTGCTCCCTTTATGAAACTATACTTCCATTTATAGACAAATCATAATTTATTTTTCATTAATTAAAATTACGATCAATTTATTTAGATTTTTTTAAACAAATAATTATTAAAAATTGGTTAAGTAATTCAAGTAATATGTAATGTAATTACTATAACAGAATTATGATTTACAAAATTAAAGTTTGAATGATATGTTAAATGTAA